>CAUYQV010124784.1:0-20191 GCA_963574575.1 Galagoides demidoff
AGGGGCCAATTTCCTCGTGGTTTGTGCACCCAATTTTTTAATGTCACCCATTTTTCTAAAGCCCGGTTCATACCCATTTCCGCCTGGGGCAGAACTTTTCCCCCCCCCCCCCCCAGGTATCTGCCCCTCGAGCATACAACAAATCATTGTAAGAAAAGTCCAATGTTTTCATCTAACTCTGACATTTAAGACTTCCAATAAGATGCCAGAATGTTTTCAGACTCCGATTCCTTAAAGTCTTTCAAAAGACACTAGTCAATTCATCCTTACAACCCACATTTTCTACCACCCCCAACAGAATGTAACTTGGGGTGATCTCTTAGGGTTAATATGGAGTTAAATTAAGTAGATGATTACATATGATTTTACTGGATGAGTTGCTTTTACATATGTTTCTCTACCAGGAAATTAATTTATTCATTCACTTAACATTTATTTGAAGATTAGCAGCACAATTTTACAAGAAGTAACTTTAGATTAGTTAGAAGACCTAGTTCTGCCCAGAAAAGCAACCTGAGGCCCCTTGACCTAACCTGCTTGTGCCTCAGTTTGCTTATTTCTGCAGTGATGAGGCCTGGACAAGATGGTTTCTAAGGTTCTAACATTTGTGATTATGTATTTAGGTCGATTCTGGTCTGTAAAAGACACTCTGTTAGATGCCTCGGAGGAGACAGACAAGCAAAGACACGATCCCCACCTCATCCTGTTTGTAGTGTCATTGCTTGGCCGTATTTCCAAACTTCCATCATAGGCTACTTTGATTAGGCATCAAATTTCCATCTTTCTTTAAATTTATGCCTCTCTTTGATGTTTAGAGATTCTCAGTCCAAGGGAGCACACTCCTGTATGCACGGCTTTGCCTAAACCTCCTTACATTCACCTTCACCTCTCATGCCAAAGTTCTCTTGGCACCCAACACCATCGGGAGCTCTCTCAACAAGGACTAGATTGGCCTGAGATTCTGTGTCCCGGAATTCTCAGATATGGGGTAATTCTTGCTCTCCTAAATGGATCCCTTCTCCTCTCTTCTCCTTCAAGAACAAGCATCCTGGCCCACAGCCCGAGCACTAGCGACCTGTTTTAAAATCTGTGTGTGTCGGACCTGTCATCATCCAGGCTCGGGAAAACAGGCTGCCCTGGAGCAGAACAGCTTGCTCATCAATCACGCTTCGGGGAAGTGGGTGGTTTGTAACGGGGGCCCACTTCGCTGTGACTGAGCCCCTATGAAAACGTCTGAGTGTGAATTAAAAGAACGAAAACAGTCTACTTTCCCCGTCTACTGCAGGAGGGCTAAGACAAGGTTTCATTTCAAAATAACTCCTCTTTCCTGAAGGCTGAAAGCAAGCCTTTGGGGCTTAAGGAGAATTCCTCTGCTGAGATTCACCAGAGAGAAAGAGCTGGAGGAGGAGCTCTCAACTTGGATGATGACATCGTGTGCAAAACAAGAGAAAACTTTAGGGATGTTCCAAGTATTCTGAAATGAAAAATAATTTCTTCTAAAGAGTCTTCCGAGAAGATATCACATGTGATTGTGATTCTATTAGTGTGGCTATTAGCAAGCTGAGCAAATTTATGCCATTTGAAACTAAACCGGATATAAGACGCAGTAAATGAGACGACGTTAGGTCTGTTGTCACAAGGTTAGGGTAGAACTTGCGAGTCGAGGATTTTATGTCCCTTCTGTAAGCTTTTAAAAACATACATATCTATAAACATACACATGTATACACGCATTTATATGAAATTAGGTCAATCATACCTTCAACTCAGAGAACTGTTCTGATAATTGAGATACTATAAACAGTGTTTCTAGGTTATAAATACAATAGAAATGTAAGTGCTGTTACAATAATAGACATATTTATTCAAATAACACATATACATATACAGTACATGTTACTTTATTCAAAATTACTTGATTTCTAATCCAGCTTTCATCTTTCTGGTTATTTTAGGGATGAGCTTCTAATTAAGGCAGGCTATGAGCATTTCCTACCTAAACGCTTTTCACATTTTCAAAGCTCCTGTGCAAGTGACAGAAAAACACAAGCTTAAAATAACCAGAGAAACAGTACCACAGAAATAGAAGGGACAGATAATTTAGAAAGCATTTGCCCTTTGACCCAGAGACCCACTTCTGGTAATCTATCCTGCTCACACATGAACTGACTTACAGGCAAGGTTATCCACTGGAGTATTATTACGAATACCGAAAGATGGGACGTGAGCAGGTGTCCACCAACAGGGGCTGGTTCATTACACCGTGTGTAGCAGATAGTTACATAATGGCCTCCACTGAATTGTCATCTCCACGTTATCCTAACATTCCATCCCACACTGACTCTGGTTTGGCTCCGTGGCCTGCTTTTGCCAATGGAACATCAGCAAATGGGACACAACTAAAAGCTTAACAGTTGCCTTCGCAATGGGACATAAACCTCTTGGGATTGGGGACCCAGGCACCATGGAAAGCATCCAGGGGCAAGCCTGATGGGGGCACATAGTCCAGCTGGAGTCGGAACCTCCACTGACCTCTGAGTGAGGCCTCGTTAGCCCAGATGATGGCATCCATGTGAGTAAATTCAGGCAACACCAGCGGAAAAACCATCCAGCTGACCCCAGGCCAAGTAGCTCATCCATAGAATCATGACTACTAAAATGGCTGTTGTTTTAAGCCCCTAACTTATGGAGTAGTTTGTTACACAGCAACAGGTAACTGATATACCCTGACATCTCCTAAACAATGTACTAGGAGCATATTGCCTGTGAAGATAGGAAAAAGATGGGTTCTATACAATTGATACAGTGCTAACATCTCAAGATATATTGTTAAATTAACAGGGCAAACAGAAAGGTACCTTTTGTGAAAGAAAGGGAGAAAATTAATGTATATATTATACATATGTTTATATACATATAAACATATACTCCAGAAATAACAGATGTGGTTAACTGTCCCAGTGGAGACAGGTAGTAAGTTGGGCCCAGAGGATAACGGTTTAGGAGTAAGATTCACCAAAGAAAAATGTTTCTTGGTGAAATTGCCCCAGTATGCAGGCCATGTGAATATAGTGCCTATTCATAAATAATAATCTCTAAAAAGTGAAAAGCAAGGCTAATACAAGACTGAAATGACAAAGCTTGAAAGAGTTGAATTTCTAACTGATGATTATAATTCTTCTACGAAGCCATCCTCCATAAAAGATGGCCCTCTTTCAAGCCAGAAAAGCCCTTTCATTGTAACACATACATACTGTTGTCTTTACACATATTTATCTTCTTTACCAGATCGTCAGTGCCTTCAAAGCAAGGACCACAGCTCATGTGTCTTTGTTTCTTTAGTAACCGGCGAGCCTAGTGCCGGGCACACAAGGGCTCAGTAAATGCTTGTAGAGGCAAAGAAATAAGTGAAACTTTCGGACATCACTGAAGGTGCTCCTTATTAAAGCCAGCATGTTCTACGGAGTCGCCACAGCCTCCTTTCTGTCCGTACACACACACCACACCAACTTCAGGGAAAGTGTGAACCTTTACTACAATATGGGGCTGGTGAACACACCCTCAGCTACACGAGAACTAAATTTGAATGCTACAAAAGGAAAAATGAAAAACAAGCTCATGTACTTAGAAAAACAACATTTGACTAGGAGTCTTAAAAAAGGAAGACATTTCTATTATTATTTCTCACAAATAACGACTTTGACTTTTTTGTTGTTGTTGAAATAAGTAGGTTTCCTGCAAGGCAAACTAAGCCACTGAGGAAAATGGACCCAGGAAAGCAAAGCCAGAGGCTCCCCGCCTGTCCTCAAGCCTCCAGAGAAGCTGCACTCAGGCCACCATGGAGAGCTGGGCTGTTACGTCTTCGGTATTTCTGGGAAAGAGGAGACCACAAGCTTTCTCTGAAACCCATTTCAAGGGTTTGGTGACTCTCGCTGGAAATCTCTTACTTTGAACGTGCACCTTCCTTCTGTGCTGGAGGCCTCTCCCTCTCACGTGACAGTTTGCTGCCTCCACGTCTGGCCCCTGTGAAAGCACAAGCTCTTGCAGGAGGAGGTCTGGGTCAGCTTCACAGCTCGGGAAGCGTGCAGACCATCTCGGCCCTGCGCGTGCGGGACCGCACCATCGCACAGCCTTGGCACCACGTCTGCACTAACCCAACAGAAGATAACACCACGTGCAATGACTAGGGAGACAGTGAGGGACACGCCGAGGATGTGCATGAGTGAAAACTAAGTGTATACTAACAAGTACACACCTGCTTCAAGAAAGATGGGGCACTTGCCCTTCTTATCTGACTAAGTGTATACTAACAAATACATACTTGCTTCAAGAAAGATGGGGCACTTGCCCTTCTTATCTGATCCCCGCACTCTCTCATCATTTTTCTCTCCTCGCCCACATCAAATAATTTCCAATCCCTAACTTCACTCCTGGATTCCATTTCCCGATGTTGGGACCAGTTTCGCTGTTTACTGTGATGCTGCCTTGCCCCCGGAACCAAGGCAGTGGAGGCTGTCACTGTGGGGACCACCACCGGGAGGCTGTGACAGGCAACGAGGAGAGGAAAGCGGACACGACAATCTAAAGCACGTTGTTTTCACCACAACAGACCACCAAGCACCCCTGATGCATCTCCTGTGTGGCAGGTGCTGAGTTAGAAATTGCTGGAGATATTACTATAAAAGGTGAAGACATTATCGCTGCCACTTACAGGGAGTGACACTGATCAGATGGGATTCAAAGAAAAGAATCTGGTTTGGGCATGAAGAGCACCTTGGTAGGAGTGGGGCAGGGGAGAGCCCAAATGCTGGCTCCTAGCTGCGGAGAAAAGGGAGGGTGACTTAAAGATGGTTTTCAGGGAGGGTGTATGGCAGAGAGTTTATGGTGAGCTAGCTGAATTGGGGGAGAACGAGATTTCATACTTGACCTCAGATGAGAAAATAGGACTTCGGGGTTGAAGCCATAAAAGAAGTTTTTCAGAAGGAGCACAGGGGAGGAGAGAGCTGGAGAAAAGTGTGGGGACCCTCAGAGCCACAGGTGGAGGTGATGTGGGCTCATCTGATTCACCTTTGTTCAGATGCATGGAATCCAGTGTGGCTCTGGTCCCTGGTAGGTGATTTAGAAATGCTTCCTACAGGTTTGCAGAAGGAAGTGGAAATGTCAGGGAAGAGTCAAAGAATACGAGTTTAAAGATAGCTGAGGGTTAACTCCGCATACAGAATACAGCATGCCCTTGTGACCCAGGGCAACACTGAGCTTTCTGACTGCCTGGGCAACCCGAGCAGGGCTCACGAGCCGGCTCACCTGGAAATTCTGCCTTGATTGTACTGGCCGACCACCAGAGCTGACACTGCCCTATTTGATAGGGAAAAAAAAATCCCTGGAATATATAGTGTTTTCAATTTAAATTTTGTGCTGTTTTTGTTTTGGCTGTGAAATTTGGAAACTTCAAATAAAAGTCTGAAAGGAAATCTGGAACAGTCACGCCTGCACAGACTTCGCTGACACTGTACGATTAGTCCACCCTTGACTTTAGAAAAAGGAGAAACTGGCATCGAAAGATCCCTTTTTGAAAAAAGGGCTATTCAGAGATACTGGAAGTTTATTTAGCATCTAAAGGGTGGTACTTAATTAGAGGGACACTTAACACGAAGGCTTGAAGATCTAAGTAAATATTCTCCATCTGCTCCTGGTCCCACCACCTGGCCATAATTCCTCCTTCTCGGATAGGTCTGAGCCTGCCAATTTGGTTTTATTTGCGTGAGTGGAGAGACCACCTGTCGTGCAATGGACTTACACATTAAACAAAGTGAACATTTCATATTTCTGTGCTTCCCATATGATTTTTTAAACACAAAGTGCTCACTTTCACCTCAAGCAGATTTAAGGAATGCTGACTGTTGAACAGGTATAAACAAGGGGATCTTTTGTTTATGAAAATAGTTAACGACCTACCCAGAGAAAGACATGCCCCCCTTCGCCCCTGCTCCCCCCACCCTGGAGAATTAACCCATCCACATTTTTCTGCTTGCTCCCCTGGCTCTTATAAGCTAAAGTGAAGAAAAGACGTTTTTACAAGGGGACATGGTATATTTGTGCTAAAAACAGGCATCACACAAATCCTGAGAAAGGATCCACAAAGCAATACCAGGCACAGGGAATAGCCTGAATAAAGGCAAAAATGAGAAGGGAGTAAGGGAGTCATGTTGGGAGTGGGGGTGTGGGGGGCAGAGGATGGAGCCAGTAAGGCTGGTGAGAGGGGAAGGGTGCTCTGCGGAAGGCTTTAACCATCAGGCTGAGGAAAGCTGGCTTTTTTCTGACAACTGGGCACCAGTGGAAGTTTTGAGCCCGGGAGTACAAAGTCAGCAGAGGTGCTTTGGCCAGAATGCTACCACAGCTGTAGGCGGTACTGGGCTGAGTGCGGGGTGAGACTACAGGGAGCCCAGCAGCAGTGGGGCCTGGCCACACCGCCCGCACAGAGCGCTATGGGAATGGATGTCAAAACAGACAAAATCTCCAGACACCATCTAACCTCCATAAGCCCCTGCTAACTGGGGGACTTGCTGATGTTTGGGCCTCCTGGAATCCGTGTCAGCTCAGAGCCAGTGGCCAGTACCCAGAGATCTGATTATTTCCTTTTCCTTGATGTACAGGCACCCTGGAAAGACTGCAGGTCTCTTTGGGGAAGGCTGGGAGAAAGTAAGAGTGTACATTTTGGGCAATGTAGCAGGGTCCCTGCTCAAGGGGACCTGGCCTCCCCTTCACTTAAGGTGTTCTGGTAACCTGGCTCAAGTGTGGGGATTGATCGGGGGGCTCTGACTCTCCATTTTTATGGTTCAAGTTGAACTTTTGTTCCCTTGACTTAGAGCTCTTCCACTACACAGATCAAGTAAAGGATGGGGACACTGCCCATCTGTGCCACTTCTGGGGATGCCGCCATGACAGAGGAATCGGGCTGCGTAACAGGAGCAAAAGGGCCAGTGTTCAAAGAGACAGAAAAAGTAAAATGACAGGGCTCTGGGTGCCTGCTGACATTGATGTGTGGCCCCTCCTAAGGCTGGGAACAGAAGACACCTGGTGTGCTGGTGGGTGGGTGGGGGGAGTAGGGCGTGGAGACTTGGAGTCAGACACAATCCAGCCTGAAGAAGCTAAACACACAGGGAGGAGAGACAATGGCAGCCCAATGGGGCAAGTGCATTCAAGGTGACCTTGGGGGTCCCATGTGCATGTGTGGGCAGTGGAGGTGCTGAAAGGGTCTGGACATTGTGGATGGGGACAGGACTAGAGTGGACAGAACCAAACATACAGAAGGCGATCGTGGAGGCCTTGGGGACTGGGACACCTTGGGGTTCACCCCATGGTTATAACTTTAGTGAGGCTGGGAGTGTGGACTTCAGGCCCAAGGAAGACTAATCATGAATTCTTTACAAAACAGTGCACGGAAGATTAGCACTGAGTCTTTCTGATCTTATCATTGGCTTAACATCTCATCCCCCGTACCATATTTTGCAAGTTTGGTGGAAACTTCCTTAATTCTTACTATTCTAGTCAGCAGTGAGTTTCTATAAGCAATCCACGATTCTATGAGCAAATACATTAGTTGAAATCTACATTGCTCTTTTATGAATGAAATATCAAGAAACTGAACTTCTGGCTAATGAAAGACACTGGATTATAAGATAGTATTTTATCTGAGTTTCAGTTCAGTCATATGTTGGCTTATCTTGTCCATAAGCCTCGGCTTTCCTTTCAGTTCTTTTTTTTCCCTGCCATTCATAGGGTTCTTTGGTTTTTTTTATAATTTTCTTTCCATTCACTTCTGTAGGGCTCTGCTAAGTAACTGTTGGCTTCACGCTCAGCCCTGCTCTGAGGCCTGGGCTCCTCCGGGCAGCCCCGTGACCCCCACGTTCACCTCCGCTCGTGATCTCATTGTTCCGTGACCCACTTCCGAATTCTCCAGCCCTTCTCTTTACTTGATGTCACTTAATCCCAAACAGCCAGCCTCGCGCTCAAACGCGGCTCTGTTCTCACTTTCCGCCCCAATCTGTTCATTTGTCCGCGCGCAGCTTTTATTTCTCCACGTCTTTCCCAAGCCCGCAGAAAACTGCCACTTGAGAGAGGCTGGTCTCATTTTCTCTTGACCTAAATCTTCTTCTCCTGGTTTTCTGAGCCCACAAAAGTCTCTGCGTGGCATCTTTCATTTCCAGTTTTAAGCCGTCTATATTTGTAAAGTCTTCGCCTTTAAGCCTTAACTTAATTCACTGTGGCGGAGCCCCGCAGTTTTGGTAACCCCTTGCTTTCTGCACTATGTTTAAGGGTGTCTGGGGGGACCCCGTTTAGTCCTTCAGACATGCGCAGTGGAATCAGTACTTGATAATAACATATGCTGCTGACAGGGGTTCTTTTCCTCCTGAATGACAAACAGCATGGCACGTGGCTAACTGGGCTGAGATCTCTGTCTCTACACAGGTGATGACGCATTTGCCAACACACGGGAACCCCACCATGCGAAGTTCCCAAGTCCCCACCAGAGTGAACCTGGTCAGTCATAAAAATTAGGGAACATATCACCTCTGATTGCCCTGGTCCTTGCATAGGTTTTACCAGAATTCAAGCAGTTGTTATCAGAAATGTGATCGTGGGACCCCTCCTTTCTCCATGGTAGGGGGTAGGAGTGAGTGGTCTTACTATTTTTGTTTTGCATTTAACAGTTTTTTAAAAGTCTAAGCTTCTCCAATAGAAGGGAGAAAAGGAAGTTACGATGTTTTTAGCAGCCACACTAAGTAGGGTGTCCCATTTCAGAGATTACAAAACCAAAGCCAAAGAGGGACTCTCATGGTAGTAAGTGGCCCCAAGCCATAGGGGTGACCCAGGTGTCTTAGGTCAGGATTCCACGCTTTGTCAAATAGAAGTGCCTTTACATGAAGGATGAAAAAGTGAGAGAAAGGATTGCAGGAAGGGGATGTGAGAGAGAGAGAGAACACGGAGAAATACCACCTGGGGTAATACACCTGTCCCCCAACTTACGACTAGGACTAGGTGCTGAAGTCAGAAGGGACTTGAATTCTTATAGACAGAGGAAGAGAAAACAGGTAAACAGACCCATGCTGGCTGTACTCACTACTTTCCCTCCCCTAACTGTAAAGGTTGGTTTCAAATTCTCCCATAAAAATGTACGTAAAAATCGTAAACACAATAAAACAGGCCAATCTCTTCCACTGGCAGCCAACTGTTACCATGTTGCTGCCCTGCTTGGCAAGTATTCAAATGTCACATGGCAGTATCACATGCTTAATACTATTTTAGTCAATATGATTTGTGTTAAAGTCACCTGAATTGGCTGATTGTTTGATCTTATTATCACCGACAAGTCCTCACCTAACACCCCTCCCTGACTGCTGATGAACTCTCAAGAAATACTTTAGTTTAGGAAGCTAGCATTTTCTTAGAAAAGGAAGGGAAAAAAAGCAGTTCTTGGTAAAAGATAAACCACAGACAGAGCTACTGCATTTTCAGATGAGTTGTATGCATGAAACCACACACACACACACACACACACACGTTCTTTCTCTCTCACTCTCCTGAGGCTTCATCTAATCACAAATGTGAGTGAATTAAGAATTAAGAAGTTATGAACAGACTCCTACTCATAACTTTCCCCAGCACAGAAGGACTATGAAATCACATTCTAGATTACCTAACTTTTTCTCCTGATGGCTCTATGGACTTTTTTTTTTTTTTTTTTTTTTTGTGGTTTTTGGCCAGGGCTGGGTTTGAACCTACCACCTCCGGCATATGGGGCCAGCACTCTACTCCTTGAGCCACAGGTGCTGCCCCATGGACTTTTTATAATCCAGGATGTCTTTACTTGGTGGGACACAGAGTCACAGGCTGGTCAGAGTTCTCTCCCAGCAACAGAATCTATCCGGCCTACCTCAAAGTACAAGGAGCCTCCGGTCCTCAGGAACCTCAAGGCCCCCGTATGGTACTAGATAAAAAAATCAAAAGGGGCTGGGAGATGCATTTATGTCAGAAAGAAAGGCCACTAACAGAAAAACTGCAGATGAAAATAGCTAAGACAGGCCACTGACATTGAGGTTGTAGCCAAAATGATGCGCCTGTGGGCCTGCTGGCCAGCAAATGCCATCTCAATGGCAGACAATGGCTGGAAAAGTCAAGCCTCTTCGCAGGAAAGCTGAGAAATCTTGGAGACAGGGAAGGAAGAAGGGAAGCAAGAGAGTCACCAGAAGTGTCACAGATACAGGTGGCAGGGATGAGTGTGGAAAGACAGTCCATGACTTAGAGGAAGACAAGCTGAGAAAGGGTCTGCAGGGCCGTCCTGGGAGGAGGCAGAGTGAGACAGACATTTCCCCACAGCTCAGGAGACGACCTGTAAGACCTAGCCCCTGTCCCAGCTCCAGACTCCTAATGCCACCACACATGCAGTTATTGTAAGAGCATTTAAAATATAAGCCATGTTCCTAGGAACTTGCCGTCAGCACTCACCTTGACATTCATCCATCTACGTATTTTCAAGGTCGACTCAAATGTTCAAAAGTCAAATGTGATGTGTTTTACCTTTTGAGTTTTTGACAAAAACTGTCAAGACATAAATTAAAGCCAAGAGGGAAATTTTCTAGCTGGCATGCTAACCACATAATGTTGGGTAGTAAAAAAAAAAAAAAGTCATCCTAAAAATAAAATTATACTTCAGGCCCTAGAGCACATTTCTATAAATAATACTTCCCCAGAACCCAACTCTAGTAAACCAGATCATCTCTTAATGAATTCTCTTATATATATACATTATTCTGATGGTCTCATTATGATCCCATATTTGTCTTAATGCTTTGGATTTCAAAGGGACAAGGCCCAACCTCTCTTGTAATTTAGAGGCACTGTCCCTTGGCAGAATGTGGAAAGATTCCTTTCTACTACACTACTAGTAGAAATTGCCATACCACTTGGAAAGCAATCTGGAAAATCTATCCCAATTTAAAAATATATCCTTTTTTAAATCAAGTCCTATGATGTCCATATAAGCACAAGGATGTTATTTACTAAGGCACTGTTTATAGTAGACCAGTCCAATCAATCATGCTACAGTCAGTCCACCAAGGAATATTATGCAATCAGGAAAAAGCCAGTATCATTGTTAAGTGAGAAGAAAAATGCAGAGAGGAACTTAAGATCTTATTTTTATAAAACAGTGACAAAAATCACAACATATACGTGTGAGTATACATCTATTTCTCTCTACCCATCTAAAACTGTTTGTCATAATTGTAGGAAAATGGAGTAAACTGTGGAAGGACACACACGAGGTTGCTAATATTGGCAACTAGGAGTAAAGGGTTAGGGTAGAAGGAGGGAAGGGAATGGGAGGAAAACAAAAACAACTGAAAAATGAAAGAAGGCCATAAAAAATACATGGGTATGGGCGGCACTTGTGGCTCAAAGGAGTAAGGTGCTGGCCCCATATGCCGGAGGTGGTGGGTTCAAACCCAGCCCCAGCCAAAAACTGCAAAAAACAAAACAAAACAAAAAACCAAAATATGGGTGCTTCGATCTCATTTGTAAGACATCACATGCATGCAGACTTATGCACACAGATAGGCAGGTGGTGATGGGATGGTCCCCAAAATGTCAATGCTTTTCATTTCAGCATGGTGAGATGTTTTAAAAATAAATTTTAGTTTGTTTCCCATACATGCATTTTTAGAAATATGTACAACCATGCATATAATTTATACAATTAAAAAAATTCATTGAGAAGGAAATATGAAAAGTCCTATGCAAGGCCACCTCGTTCCCAGAACAGAAGCGAACAGGCAGATGCTGTAAAGTCAACCTGGAACCAGACGGGGCAGGTTCTCAGGGCGAGGGGAAGACAGGAGAAAATCAGCTCCGAGGATGCATATCCACACATTCATAACAGGGTTCTATTTTTGTTTGTTTCCTTTTGGGGTGGGGGGTTATGAGAGACTTATTTTCTTCTTTTTGCTTTTTTCTATGTTCCAGATTTTGGCAAAAGCCAGTCTTGCTTTTTTACCCAGAACAAAAGTATTACACACAAAATAATGCAGTCAAAGTTTTTAAGTGGAAGTGGATGCTCATCAAAGGGATCTTTGGGGATATGCAGTGACCCCAGGAGAAAGAGATGAAAACCTTTTTATGGTGGCAGTGTCACTTGATACGGGACCCAAATAAAGGAAAAACAGTGGAAGTGGAAAGGGCCATGATAGTAGGACTTAGATGTTTTCTAGATAAAGGGGGCTGGGTGTGGTGGCTCATGCCTGTAATCCCAGCACTTGGGGTAGCCAAGGCAGGAGGATCACTTGAAGCCAGGATTCATGACCACCCCAGGCTACACAGCAGGATCCTGTCTCTACAAAAAATTTTAAAAATTAGCTGGTCCTGGTGTTGTGCACTTGTAATTCCAGCTACTCAGGAGGCTGAGTTGGGAGGATCACAGATTCCAGGAGGTCAGGGCTGCAGTGAGCTATGCTCATGCCCTGCATCCAGCCTGGGCAACAGAGAGAGACCCCACATCTAAAAAAATAATAAATTCACACACTTATTATGTATGGATGGAGAAGTGAGACATTGCTAAGGGTGAACTGCAAAGGTTATGCCTGCAAAAACACACTCAGGCAAATGTCAAAGCTGTTCATTTGATCCAAAAATTACAAAGGACTGTAACTATTTTAGAGACTAGTCCATTTTTAATATCAAGTCTCTAAATACAGCTACATCTTGGAACCCCTATCAAGGAAAGCTATACTCTCTAAGGGCAGAGGCAAAGTAAGTATTAGAAATTCCAGACAAACTACTTACTAAGTTGAGGTAAAAAGGCTTCCTCCATGCATTGAAAGCATTGCTTCAAACCCACGCCGGCATTTTGTAGATCAATTAAAAGAATTCCAACATACTTCTGCCTTGATTTATTATATACGGCAGTCCACATAACACGTTTATGGTCAATGCTAGGAGAGATTAATTTTAAAGTTTCCATTGGACTGTGTTTTGCCTTTTTCTAACAGCTTGCTGGCCCTGAGCACTCCCCTTTGTTGGCACATTTTGGGGAGGACGGTGGCACGGTGGTGCAGAAGGTGGCAGCACAACGGTGGCACGGTGGTGCAGAAGGTGGCAGCACAAGGCTTCGGAGCCCCTCCCACCTTAAAGACCCTCTGATCCAACATGATCCAAGTGAGGTAGTTTACTAAACAGTGTTTGTGTTTTCCAGCATTCCTGAAGCAGACGTAACACGACTGAAGGCAAATAATACAATTCATGCATCACCCTCTAAACGCCATGTAATCACGAAGCTAAAATGTTTACCGAATAATCAAAGACTGAGACCAAGAAACAAAAGGCATTTTGCAAATGAACACTCGGCCAGTATTTCCAATAAGAGAGTGTACTGAAGGTTGTCCCAAAGTGGCTCGTCAGAAAAATTCAACGTGACTTCTTTTCTAATCACAGAAAGGATCGTCTCAGTGGTCAGAAAAGAAAAAAAAATGAGGAGAAACTGGGTTGGTTTTCACAGGGAAATGGGATTTTCCTGGTAGAGGTTCAGCAGAATAGGTGGTTCAGAAAGCAAGCAATGCCCTCCTTTAGTGGCCCTGTTGTTTAACCCAGGACACTTCTGCAAATGCAGGACCCACCTCCAAGGTCGGTCGGGGTCCTTCGCCCAGAGACCTGTGCTCCCACCTCCCAGCCCTCCTGCTGCTCCTCTGGCCATCTCAGTGTGGCCTCCTCTTCAACCCAGTTCTCTCTCTTCCTTCTCAGTTGTCTCAGAGCTCTCCTCTTCTCTGTGTGGCAACAGCAAGTTCTGACCTCTCATCCTTTCTGAGTCCTCTCCTGGTTTGCACATTTAATTAACATGAAGTCATCAGCAAGTCTGTTGGCAGGAACAGCCCACAGGACGATTCCCACAGGACGTCCTAAACCCTCAGCATCTCCCCCCCTGCTGGGGCACAGTGAGGAGGGGAAACCCCTTCCTCCCTTTTTTTCTTTCCTTCCTCTATTTCTCTTTAATGTTTACTGAACACTTTATGCAAAGCACTGCAAGCTCCTTTCACATACCATCTCATATAGTTCATTTTTTTTAAACGACAGGGTCTCTGTCTCTCAGGCTGGAGTACAGTGGTGCAATCACAGCTCACTGCAGCTTTGAACTCCTGAGCTTCAGTGATTGTCCCACCTCAGCTTCCTGAGTAGCTGGGACTACAGGTGTGCACCACCATGCCTGGTTAATTTTTAAAATTTCTTTTGTAGAGATAGGGGTTTCACGATGTTGCCCCGGTTGGTCTCATACTCCTGGCCTCAAGTGATCTTCCTGCCTTGGCTTCCCAAAGTTCTGGGATTCCAGGTGTGAGCTACTGCCCCCACAGCCCCCTTTCCTTTACATTTGCACAAACCTCCCCCCAAACCCAGCGTTCTCGGCAGTTGGGATTCTGCTCCTCTCTGTCTCTCTGGGCCCCACCTGCTACTCATCCCCTCCACGCCACCCTGGTGTTGTTTTGGGTTCTTCTCTCTGCTCAGCTCTACATCCAAGCAACTGCCAATTCTGAATTTCATTTCTAGGTCCTCCTTTTTATTCCCCTGCCTCTGTGTATGTCCTGAACACAAAGCCTCTTCATAATTGGTCTCCCTGCAACCAGGTTCTCATTCTAATGCGTGAGTTGGTTGACATCACTGCACCCATCTGAAACTATGTGAGTCCCATTGTCTACGAAATAAAATCCGAATTCCTTCAGTTGACATTAAAGGACATCCAACTTCCCTATCTCACCATCTAATAAACTGTATCTTCCAAACACACAGGACTTCTTTTGATTCCCCAAACACACCGTGTCATTTTATTCTTGAGAGGTTTTGTTCAAGCTGTTCCCACCGTGTAACAAGACCTTCTCCCACCTCTGTCCTAGAGAAGAAAAATCCTACCTTTCAGCCCTAGCTCAAATACCACTGAATTGCCTTCTCTTTCTTCTGAACTTTCTGAACTTATATCTCTAAAATTGTCTCTAGATCATGAATTCTTGGAGGGCAGAGATAGTCTCTATTTTTCTTTGCATTCCAACCCCATGCCTCAGCCATAGTAGTACCATAAGCGTAAGCAGAAATGAAGTTGCTAGCAATGGCAATGAATTCATCAGCCACCACAGTCTTCCAAGTGTTCCCTGGAATTTAAAATTAATATGCATTTATGAAGTGCCTACTATGTATAAAGCACTCTGGCAAGAGCTGCAGTGACCGGCAAGCTTGGAAACAATGGTGTTTATAATGCATCTCTTTAAATATATACCTCACCTCACTGTGCTAGGCCACCAAATACATCTTTATGAAGACATGATCCAGTCTTGTCCTTGTTAATCATTCACAAACCTTCCCTCCTCACTCAATATGTGAAGGGTAAGATAGCTATGGTTCAAAATGCCCCCACGAAAATCAGGCTTGGAACTCTAGAAATCAAAGCTTCTGTTTCCTTCTAGGAGAAAGAGTGGTTAACACAGAAAAGTGAATTTATTACTCAACAGTACTAATCCTCAAATCTATGAACTACTTCAACTTCAGTTCTAATGAACAGCGCAAGATATGAACGTAGCCGAGAAAACAAAAATGTCCGGAGAAATTAAAACTGTTACTACCTGTAAAACCTGGCTGGTGGATGAAAACTGTTAGAAGGGAGGATCATTTTTTCTTTGAGAAACTAAATACCCAGAGCAGCTGTGTGTGTTCTTCAGAAGGGCTCAAGGTGATCGATAGCCTGAGGCAGCAGTTCTCAACCTGTGGGTCGAGACCCCTTTGTAACAACGAAAATACATCGCAGCATCAGGAAGGTTGAGAACCACTGGCCTACGTCCCAGTTTGTCAGGGAAAGTCCCAGTTGACACCTGTTGTCCCTGAAAAATTAGTAGTAACACCTCCATTTTACTCTCTGAGGGGTGTTCAACCTGTGGCCTACATGATGATTTTGTAAGGACTTTTTGTGCTTATCTGTTTTGATGTATGTCACAAAAATTGTGCACAGACCTTTCTGGGGGGTCATCAGCTTTCCCCAGTGTTTGTGTATTGAACGTGTGACCCAAGGCAACTCTTCTTCCAGCGTGCAGCAGAGAAAAAAAGGTCAGACACCCCCGCAACTGTCCCAATTTGCATGACAAATTATGAGACCACTCCGTCAGTGCCACTGTCAGACTTCAGGCGTCTCTCCATCTGAAGTTCGATGGTTTGCTCAAGTACACTGGAGTAGAGAAACTGGGCAGAATTCAGGCTTCCCAATACCAGCCCTGGCTCTATCTAAAAGAACATATTTCCTGCAGGTTGTCTTTTCATCAGGTAATCAACAGAAAAAACATTTTGGAAAATGGTAAAGATATTTAAGCCACGGTTTCTGCAAACTCGCAAATATAATCTTGCTGAAGAGAACACACACATTCAACAAGTACAGAGAATCAGATAAATTCAAAATATGGTGCTTAATTATGTGGTTCAAATGACAATTTCAAAAGGACTCAGAGAAGGGAGAAGAGGTTCTGTGAGCTTCAGACTTCAGAGGAGGTTTCTGGGAGGCGATGGGGCATTAAAGGAAGGAAAATGCAGAAAAGGGTGGGGTAAGGCATTTTTATTTAAAAATAGAAAAAAAAATTGGGACAAGAATAACCCATGTAAATAATTCTAGAAGCATTTTTACTCTATGTTCCAGAAGAAAAACAAACCACCACAACAAAACACAAATGATCTATGGGACTTTCCCACACGTTGCAGTGATTTTGAAGCTCAGAAGCATTGAATCTAGGTGTTCTGACAACCAAATCAGTGACAAGTGCTAACTGCTAGGTGACAGTGTTCCCTCCTCCTTTTTTGTGATGTGGTGAGAAGAACGTGACCACCGTCTACCTGCTAGCCCAGCTTCTCCACTAACTGGCCATGTGTCTCTGGCTTCATCAGTTTTCAGCCTCAGTTTCCTTAAATCAAATGCTGAGGTTGAACAAAGTGATCTTTAAAATCCTTTTGACCTCTGAAAATCCATGACCCTTTATAATCAATTCCAGATTTTGCTTTGCGTGTTCTAGGTTGAGGTCAAAAGTAGACACGAGTGTTCACTTCCAGCTATAAAGATGTGAAATCCCCAAGAAAACATCACCTTGGTGAACTTGGGCAAAACGTAGAAAGGAGGGAAAGAAGGAAGAGAAGGAGCGAGGGAGAGAAGCAGGACGGTGTAGGGAGAAATGAAGGTAAAAACTGAAGGCAGAGTTTTAACAAAAAGTAGACTCCACGGTGCCCAAGGGAGTTTCAGATTCACACGCTCGCCCCTGTGGCTCTAGGCATAGTGGTTAGTGTCTAAGGCCCATGCAAGGACATGACCTTAGTCCTGCTTAAAGTTGGGGGGGGCAGAATTGAGCCCCCCTCATACATCTCATAACCTCAAATGTCACTCTATCCATGAAAAAGGGACTAAAACACTTTGCCTACTGGCCCAGAGATAGAGAGCAGAAAGTTCTCACATATCCATAGTCCAGGACACCTCTGAGAAATCAAAGCCCTAAGCATGAACCGCATTAAGCTGTAGGGTCCGAATTTATACTACTGTGGATCTAGGTATGGAAATCCCAGGACAAAAATGAACATAAACACCTTTCTAGCATCATGGAAAGTTTTTAGATCTTCAGAAAATCAAACACATGGCCAATATATAGAGATAGTTTTACGACTCGGGACTCACAAGAGTCCCATAGAAAAGGAATGTCTTTGAAGATGAGCTTGGCAAATCGCACTCACTTGGGAATAAACGACCATGAAGGAGAGTCATAGAGGGAAAAAATTAAAAATGAAATCTTAAGAACTGGAAAATACAATAATCTGAAACAAATTACAAGATTGCTTAACATTATGAAAATGATAAAAGACTAAAAACCATAATGAAAAAAGAATTAGATGAAAAAGAAAAGGAAAATAAGATTTTTTAGAAAACAGCAGACTCGGCCCCATAGCTCAGTGGTGAGGGCGTCAGCCATATGCACCGGGGCTGGCGGGTTCAAACCCAGCCCGGGCCAGCTAAACAGCAATGATAACTGCAACAACAACAAAGGAATAGTCCAGCGTTGTGGCGGGCACCTGTAGTCCCGGCTACTTGGGAGGCTGAGGTAAGAGAATCACTTAAGCCTAAGAGTTTGAGGTTTCTGTGAGCTATGAGGCCACAGCACTCCACTGAGGGTGACATACTGAGACTGTCTCAACAAAAAAAAAAAAAAAAAAAAAGAAGAAGAAAAAGAAAGAAAGAAAGAAAAGAGCAGAATGCAACACCCAGAAATAACTCAGTGGAAAGGCTTGAAAGTACAGTAATACAAACTAGACAACCAGTGAACTGGAAGGTGTACACAAGCCAATTAAGACAAAACATAATATAGGCAAAAATGAGACTTGAACATACCATACACGATATTGGTTTCCCCCCAAACTTCACAATCACTAGGGGAGGTGACCTTTTAAAAGACACCCAGGAGGACAAGGAGAATAGGTGACAAGATTTGAGAAGATGGAAAGCAGAGGGACAGGTAGGAATAGCCCTCCTAAGTTAGGAATAGGAACAACCAAGGAAGATTCAAAAGGTTAGGAAACAGAGCCCGTGACCTCTAGAGCTGTGGATGCAGGAGAAGGAGTCACTAAAATAAGAAAAATGGAGTGAGCGGTGTTTAAGAATCAGTTAGATCCCTAAAACCCCTCTTCAACTCCACCCAGCTGGGCAGCAGCCTCTCTCCCAACTGATAGTTCCTGAAGTTTAGTCTCTGGATACAGGGAGATGCCACACATCAAATAAAATAGAAAACATGCACACCGAAGGCTGAACCTGCCATTCTTGCTCCGTGTCTCAGCTCCAGCCCTGGGACACACAGGTCATCACCCTAAGGTGGTGGGGTTTGGAAGACTATTCCCTGGAAGGCTCGACCATCCCCTGGATTCCCATTAGGACGCTTTGGGAGTTGAAGTTAGGAGTTCTCTCCCACAAAAGGCATCTACATATCATTCTAGAGATGCTCAAAGTTGATAACCACATCCTCGGAGCTTCCAGTAAGTTTATTAGTTCTTCATTCCTAAATATGGTCAGATAGCTAGGACTACCAGACATGCTGGGAAGCCTCTCTCTACGTGAAAGACAGGATTTGCAACAGACAGACAAAAACAGGTGACATGGAGGAGACAGAGACAATGGGGCAGGGTGGGGGAAGTGAACAAAATTTCAAAACCAAAAAATAATTCTGTAGAAAGCTCATCAAATGTTATACATCTAGAAAACAGAACAGAATGCTTATTTAAAAAAAAAAAGATTTATAGATGAAAAGAGGAAATTTAAAACAATAACAGAAATGAACCCAATAGATGGGTTAAAAGTTGAAGTATAAATTGTCCCCAAAAAGTGCAAAAAGATGGAAAACAGTAGAGAAAATTAGAAGACTATCCGTGAAGTCCAGCACCCAAAGGATAGAAGTTCTGGAAAGAAAGACTGGAGTTTACAGAGAGAAGCAGATATTTTTCGGATGGAAGGAATACATTGACTGTTCAGACCATAGGTGAAGACAGAGCCACAATTAGGACAATTGCTGTGAAATTTAGAATACAGGAGGAAAAGAAAGCTAATACAAATTCTAGGGGTAAAGGTCAGGGACATAACATCAAGAATCAGAGCTAATTTGGCCTTCCAACAGCAGTACTGGGAGACAGCAAACAATAGGGCAGGATCTTCAACCTTCTGGAAAATTGATTTTGACCCAGATTTTCTTGCACATGACAGTCAAGCCATCAAGTAGGATGACAGAATAAAAACATATTCAGACATTCAAAGTGTGACTGTGTCTCTTGTGGATCCATTTTTCACAGGCTATTTATTGCAGGCTGGGTGCCACAAAAATGAGGGAATATTAGGGGATCCCACACAGGACTAACGCAGAGAGATGATGGTACTGAAGTGAGATACCCAGGATGGCACAGGGCCCAGGCACAGACAGCAGGCACCCAGACTAGACCAGGGCACCAGGAAGAATCGGGATATCACAGGTGTCCCCACAGCACTGGGCCCAGGCACAGACAGCAGGCACCCAGACCAGACCAGGCACCAGGAGGAACTGGAGTGTCACAGGCGTCCCCGCAGCACTGGGCCCAGGCACAGACAGCAGGCAGCCAGACC
>CAUYQV010124785.1:0-41566 GCA_963574575.1 Galagoides demidoff
GAATCAGAATGTTTTAAAACTATAACTGAGAAAATGACATGAAGGCTGTGTTGATCAGTTTGATGGAAGTATTTCGGATTGCATGTGAAAACCCCACACTGTACCCCAGAAGTGCATTAATGTACATAGTTACCATTCAACTAAAAAAAGAAGAAGAAAATAAGACTATCTGAGAGATGGCAGTCCTGCATGCATAAGGGACATAGTGATACTACAGGTTAGTCATCAGCTTCATGTGTAGGTCCAATATGATACATAAGACGACAAAAAGCTGAGGAACAAGCGAAGTTAGGAACCCATCTTCTCCCTTTCTGATGTTTCCTTCTAGGTGGAAGGAGTTTTGTTAGTGTAGCACTACTGACCTTCCTGCTTCTCAAACAAACGTCTCCAAAAAAGGGAGGTGATTGATTTCACTGGAAAACTGAGAAGGAATGCAAAGAATGAGCTCAGCTCAGTCTCTTCCTTTCTCTTAAGAATGAGCTTGTCTTGAAAGACCACGTGCCCTTGATTGCTCAGTCATTCCATAGGCTTAATAGGAAAAGCTCTGCAGGGGGTGAGGGAATAAACTGGGGGGCTGGAGTCACATGTATATGGGACACCACCTTTAGCAGTCCATCCATGATCTCACTGGAGGGATGACTCTTTTTATTACAAAGGTCTTTATTAAAGACACATTTGCCCCAACTAAAGCAATATTCTCCAATGTATTACTTTTTCATTAATAAAGTTGATGTTTGACTTTTCTTTTGCCTTAATTTGGTTGATTTTTCAAATGGTTTAGAACTTTAGAAGATTAAAGAGAGAAGTTATTAATTTTACTTTCTTAATTTCCCCAAAACTGACATTATTTTTCCTGTTGCACCTTTTAATTTTTCTTTTCATGTTATAAATTTGGTTCCCAGAGCCTTACTCGTTTTAGCCATTTTTATGTCCTAAAAGTAAGGGTGTAAAATATGGTATGGCAGAGAATAATTGTCCTCAACATCCATTTCTCTTTCTTGCTTTTGTTATTGAAATTCTTAATATTTGGCTGGGTACAAAGCACCTAGATGGTGATGACATTTCCCAGCCTTCCTTGCTTCTAGGTGCTTCAGTATGACTAAATTATGGCTCAGAAGTTGTGATCAAAGGTGATATGGACAATTCTGGGGTATGTCCTTAGAAGGAAGATATTTGCCACAAACATTTTTCTTTCTTTTTTCTGTATACTAGAACACAGTTATAATGGTGGTGAACCAGCTTTAAGCATGAAGATGCAGACAATACTTCCAGCAGTATTACTCAAAGTTGTAGGGCACAAGACTTTTCTTTTCAGGTTATAAATTTGGCTCCTACATCCTTACTGCACAGTAAGGAACCAAATTGTAAAGTCATTGTAACACCCTGAACAAAATGAAGGACAACCCTTCATGTGGAATAGGACCACCTTGAATTGTTCTTGCTGATTGACGTTTTTATTTCTGTTTGGTGTGTTGAAAACAGCTGGAGGAGTAGTATCTGGAGCTACTGATGGAGAACACAGGGCCAGAATCATACATGATTTGGTTCTGCAGCCACAACTCCATAGCCAGGAGTGGAGCCTGCATCACAGTCTTCCATGATCCGTGTTGTCACTGAGTTTAAAGCTTTTCTCTGAGATGTTTATTAGTAATTTATTCCAATGCATGGTATAACCCTGGCTGGACAGAAATATGCTATCTTGTATTCTAAATAAGCTATGCCTAATGAATCAATTATTTTTCAAAACATTTAAAAACATTGTCTATAAAAACTGAAGTTCAGAGCCTAGTAAGAATTAGGCAAAGGATTAAAAAAAAAATCAATTTAGCCAGGGACTTGAGAAGAAGGAAGAGGAGAGGGATGAATAGGCCGAGCTCAGGGGATTTTTAGGGCAGCGAAACTACTCCTTGTGATACTGGAATGGGGGATGCATACATGTCATTATGTATTTGTCCAAACCCATAGAATACACAATACCAAGAATGAATTCTAATGATAAAGCCCATGGTTTCTTGCTTTAAAAAAAAGGAACCAGATCCTTACTTGCACCAG
Organism: Galagoides demidoff; assembly: GCA_963574575.1. Classification (NCBI taxonomy): domain Eukaryota; kingdom Metazoa; phylum Chordata; class Mammalia; order Primates; family Galagidae; genus Galagoides; species Galagoides demidoff. Next base: position 2,053 of record CAUYQV010124785.1, read on the forward strand.
AGTGTAATTCAAAATACAGCTTTCTTCATTGAGAAAGTCTAGCTAAAAAAAAAAAAAAAAATCAACCAGCTGAAGCAGTATACTTAGTTATGTAATTGTTTTACAGTTCCTTATGTAATTGCAGACCAGTAACAAAGAGGTTGATGGACTGTATTTTGAGCAGAATTGCCTAAGATGATGGCACAGTAGTACACTAAAAAAATATGGGTCCTCTGAAGAATGTATAGAACAGAGCCACCCTATCCTTGGGGAATATGGCTGGGATAATTTTTCCTTATTTAATCCTCTGTGATTTAAACTCCATTAAAACATCTGAACCAATACCTAACCAATACTTTCTAAAAAAATCTTCTTTCATTAATCTCACACTTTGTACTTTGACCCTAGGCCCCAAGCCTGGCCCTGTTCATCTAGTGTCTAAGGAATTTTGTTGAACAGGCTGTTTGACTATTGATCTTTTTACTAAGGACTTTGACATGAGTCCTTGGAGCACAAAGGAGAAAACAAAAAGTTAATTCCAATTGAATTAACATTAAAAACATTATGATGTAAAGGCAGGCCTTTCTCCCATTTGTTATTACTCAGTTACAATAGAAGTTCCTCATCTTACACACCACCATCATCCTTTGGCAAAGAGGGTCATTTCCTCTCCAAGCCAAATAACCACACCCACACAGCATGTGAAGGAAAACTGCCAACTCCATCCACAAAAATATCTTTAATCCCTAAAGTAAACATTGTTAAAACAGAAAATATCACAATGAAGTCAGTTGCAGGTTAACCATACACAGCTATATCTAAAGTAATGCTAGAAAATGAAAAATGAATGTCTGGGGCATTGACAATGAAAAATGAATGTCTAGGGCAAAAATGATGTCACTAGGTCTTTAATTGATAAGTTAATTATATTTTTTTCAAACATCAAAATTTTGAAACATCCAAAGAGGTCAACCTGCAGAAAAGGAGCCTAGAGACAGGCTTTAAAATGACAACATCTCATTACCAACCCTTTGTCAGATTGATACCCTGCAAATATCTTTTCCCATTCTGAAAAACTCAAATTAATCAACAGAAAATAGTAAACAATCCCATCTTCTCTGGGCAAGAAATACGTACAGAATCTTCTGGGACAAAGACAGACAAATGGCTAACAAGCATTTAACAAAAATTTTATCATCCTTGATTATCAGAGAAATGCACATCAAAACCACCCTGAAATATCACCTAACCCCAGTGAGAAAAGTCCAAAGTCTCAAAGCGGCAGATGCTGGCATGGATGTGGAGAGAAGGGAACACTTTTGCACTACTGGTGGGACTGCAAACTAATACAACTTTTGGGGAAGGAAGCATGGAGAATCCTCAAATAACTCAAATTAGACCTCCAATTTGATCCTGCAATCCTATTACTAGGCATCTTTTCAGAAGAAAAAAAAATCCTTTTATCACAAGGACATTTGCACTAGACTATTTATCGCAGCTTAATTTACAGTCGCCAAAATGTGGAAACAACCTAAATGTCCACCAACCCAGGAATGGATTAACAAGCTCTGGTATATGTATACCATGGAATACTATCCAGCCATTTAAAAAGATGGAGACTTTACATCTTTTGTATTAACCTGGATGGAGGGGAAACACATTCTTCTTTGTAAAGCATCACAAGAATGGAGAAGCAAGAATCTTATGTACTGAATTGTAATATGAAGGCAGGTGATGAACTAATACAAAGGCGGTGGGGTTACAAAATGAGGGATCAGGGAAAGGGGAGGAGGGAGAGGGGTGGGGGTTATGGTGTATGGCACACATCTTGGGGGTGGGACACAATTATAAGAGGGACTTGGGCTTGGCGCCTGTGGCTCAATCGGCTAAGGCGCCAGCCACGTACACCTAAGGTGGCGGGTTCGAATCCCCAGCCCAGGCCCGCCAAACAACAATGATGGCTGCAACCAAAAAAAATGGCTGGGCGTTGTGGCGGGCGCCTGTGGTCCCAGCTACTTGGGAGCTGGAGGCAGGAGACTCGCTTGAGCCCAGGAGTTGGAGGTTGCTATGAGCTGTGATGCCATGGCACTCTACCCAGGGGGATAGTTTGAGGCTCTGTCTCAAAAAAAAAAAAAAAAAAAAAAAAGAGGGACTTTATTTATTTATTTATTTTTTGCAGTTTTTGGCCAGTTTGAACCCACTGGCATTTGGGGCAGGCGCCCTACTTTGAGCCACAGGCACTGCCCCAAGGGGGACTTTATTTAACAACAGCAAGCAGTGTAACCTAATTCTTTGTAACCTCAATGAAATGCAAACAATAAAAAATAAAAAAATGAGTAAAATAAAATTACAATGTATCAGAACTGTGCTGGGAAATTACATTTGTCCAAAAGAGGCTAAACTTTTCATGTAGAACAGGTGAATTTCTAATACCCATTTTACCATGTTTAGTTTTCTGTTTCTTCACCCCATCCTATTAGTTGAAAGATGGCAGCTTTTACAATTAGCAATCTTATTTTTCTTCATGTGGTGATACTGCCATGGAGTCTGGGGTTTTCAGGCTCATTGGCAGGGGTAACCAGAGAAACAGAAAGAGTCCAAGACCTGAGAGAGTTGGGGTTCAGTGAGCAAGTGGTCAACCCATGCAGAAACTGGCACAAGCAAACTTCAAGTAAACAAGTGACTCAGGGCTCAATGGCAAGAGTGACAGTGGCCAGACCAATGAAAGCAGAATCAAGAGCTTCCAAGTGAGCTGGACACAGTGGTTCATGCCTGTAGTCCTAGTACTCTGGGACACCGAGGCAGGTGGATCGCCTAAGCTCAAGAGTTCCAGTGTGAGTAAGAGCAAGACCCCATCTCTACTAAAAATAGGAAAACTAGCTGGACATTGTGGTGGGTGCTTGTAGTCCTAGCTACTTGGGAGTAAGGCAAGAGAATTGCTTGAGGCCCAAGTCTGAGGCGATCTATGGAATTGATGGCACTCCACCCAGGGTAACACAGTGACACTCTGTCCAAAAAAAAAAAAAAAAAATTAAAGAAAAAAAGGAGAGTCCAAGTAAGAAAAGGGATAGGGCGGTGGCAGGTAAAATGGGTTCAGAGAACAGATTTGAGAATAGGGAACAGAGCCTGGACTCATGTGAAGTGAATAAAGCCCTCTACTCGGGAGCAAAATTAAAACGTGAAAAATCTCAGTTGTCTATGTAAATAATGTTTTAATGCAGTATTCTAAAAATAAAAATGCAAAAAACTCCATGCTGAACAAAATACCAAAATTTCATGTAAAAATAGAGTCCAACCCAGTTCTTATACAGCAGTGCGACGCTTGCCTCACCCTAATTCTGGACCTTTTGGTTCAGACGTCCTTTTGTAATGACGATATTTTGTTCATTGAGGAATGTTTTGTACATATAAATTTTACTTTTTAAAAATGTTTTACTAAAACTCTTATTATCCTGATTACTGGGTTTATTGGTGCTCGCTTACATTTTGTGCCTGTCAGTATCACCTCATCCAAGTCCTAGCACCAGGCAAGTGGTGCAAATTCCTACCTTAGCCAAAGACAGACTTGCTGTGCTATCTTAGAAACGTGATGTCATGCATTTTATTCAATTCTCTAAAGTGGTTTATGTAGACTGATGATCTTTGCCACGCCTTCTACCTCTGACTTTCTCTAGGTGGTCTGGGGAGAGCGCTGGGGTGCGGGAGCCTTAGATACCTGGAGCATTACAGGGATATAGAGTACGGTTAAGCTGGGACTTGCAGAGGAAGCAGAGCTGGTGGGTGAGGGATCAGGGAGTCAAAGCCGACAGCTGACTTGGGATGTCACCACTGAGCCTCACGTTGTAGGCTTGATTATTCATTTTCCTCTCAGATGCTGAGACAAACATTTAAGCAATGCTGGCATAAGATAGCAAGGGACAGAATGAGTCTCTCAGCAGCAGCTAAATGTCACTCTCAAGCCCTCGTATTTGAAACACAAACGAAGCACCCATGCATAGGAAGCCACGACTGGTCTCCAGAGAGAGAGGCTCTGCAGAGCCTCCTTTTACCTCCAGGGCCACGTTCCAATGGGGCAATCCTCAGTATTGTACAAAGTTCTTCAATAATTTCTCACTCCAGTGATGATTCCTGCCTGATTATTGGTTTCATTTTTCAGCCGAGTAGATTTCAAGCTATTGAAAAGCAATAAGGGAGCAAGGAGTAGGCCTCAGAGCTGAGCTACAGTGGATTTAATTGGCTGTGAGATGCTCTGGTAGAGAAGGGAGAGGCAGGAGGGCAGTCCCGGAATGCCAATGTGTTGATGTAGCTGTAATGAGGCAGGAAGAACATTGCTTCAAGGGTGTTTCCAGATGGGTTTATTTTGTTGACATAAAGTCAGCAAAGGCAGGAAAGAGCCCTGCAAACTACATTTTCATGTTTGGAAATGGCAGCGCTGCCACTGATGTGTCTCTGCAAAGTGGAGGGAGCTTGGACCAATGTGCGACTCAGAATGTAGTGACCTCCCTTCCTATCACGCAGAAGGCGGTGACCTCCCTTCCTATCACGCAGAACGCGGTGACCTCCGTTCCTATCACGCAGAACGCGGTGACCTCCGTTCCTATCATGCAGAACGCGGTGACCTCCGTTCCTATCACGCAGAACGCAGTGACCTCCATTCCAATCACACAGAACGTGGTGAGAATGTAGTGACCCCCATTCCTATCGCACAGAACGTGGTGACCTCCGATCCTATCACGCAGAATGTGGTGACCTCCATTCCTATCACACAGAATGCGGTGACCTCCATTCCTATCACGCAGGATGTGGTGACCTCCGTTCCTATCACTCAGAATGTAGTGACCTCCCTTCCTATCACACAGAACGTGGTGACCTACGTTCCTATCACACGTACCCACTTTTCCCTCCTTGCTACTACATGAATACAATGTGTTTGCTTACTAAGATCATTGGAAGCAAACGGCTACTTTTTGTTTCTGCTCTGCAGACATAGAATGAAAGGCAAGAAATACTGAAGCTAGACCAGACACAGCCAGGTTCTAATACCTGCAGGAGCATGTGTCGGCTCAACGCATTCTTAGAAGAGCGACTGTAAATACAAATTTAAAAAGGTCACCCTGTAATTACATTTTTGTTTGTTTCTGCAATATTTTTCTTTCTAAAAAATATTGAGCAAACATGTTCACTGCTATGCTTTCTCAAATCCCACTTATATATCTTCAAAAGATTTGTTTTTAAAAGCTCTTTCAAAAGGAGGCATCGTCCACCTGAATTAACCTCCAAATTTTGGTAGATGGAACCTAGAAACCTGACTAGTTATCAGTGTAGCAGGACACATAAGGTGGAAAAGAAGTGCTGTAAGGAAGAGGATTCACCTCCCTGCATTAGAGAATGCTTTGGAAGAATGCCTGGGGAATAAGGTTGAGTTGAATGTAAAGAAAATGGTTGGAAATGTTGACAAGATACCCCATACCCCAGGCTCCACCTCTAGACCATGTGACTACATGTCCTCTACATTTGCCAAAAATAAGGAGTTTGTTCTCTGGAAATAGAGGATCTTCTAGTCACGGCTGATTGCAGAAGTGAAACACTGTATTGAAAAATGGGGAAAATAAGGGAAAGTTTGAATTCAAAAGGGAAAACCATAATCCCCTTTTGTCACTTACTTCCCAGAACAGCGACATCCAAGTTTATAACCCTAAGTATGAGGGGTGGCAGAGGCTAAGCTTCATGAATGTGGTGGCTTCTACAAGACAGCCGCTGGGGCTCCTTTCCACATTAACAGCTTTAAGGAAATCTTCTTTGAGGTAACTAACAAGGTACAAAGATAGACCTTACACCTACTGACATCTATAGGTTCGCCAATAAACAGCCAATTTCCCAGTCACTCTCTGGAGACTTACATCACTGAACACCTACCACCCTTGCAAAGAAATTTCAACAGCTTTTTGATGATTCTTGTCTATATATTTGAGGTAGCTTCTTAACATGAATCAGAGACCAAAATAATTTATGAAAGAAAACTAAAAGGAACTATCAAGGAAAGAAAGAAAATGTAAGGAGCTAAATAATCAAGCCAACAATTGTTAATACCTCCAGAGAGATAAGAGAACCTATTCTACCCATTAAAGAATAAGATACTGGTTAGATTGCTGGCGGGTCTGTTGAGAGGTGTGTGAGCCTGTGTGGATGTGGTGTGACTGAGAGAACTCCAAGGGTGGAGTTGGAGCTCCCCTCACAGGGCCTAGAGGAGTGTTGGTGTGCTTCCTATGGCTAAGTGGCAGCTTGAGTGGGAAATCGAGGCTGCCCAGATTAAGAAATGTGTTGGAATTGTGTGCATATGAGTGCTTGGAGAATGACTGAGATGGGTAACAATAGGTGGAGTTTCACGCCCCCCCCCATTCACAGGGTGAAATGAATGTGTGAGTGTGCCCTTCTTCCCTGTTCTAACTTTGCCCCCTGGCTATTCTGAGGGAAACTGGAAGTTCCAGATTTTCTGCTGTCTTTGGTGGCGGCCATGTGGCCATGTCGTCTTGGGGGAAAATGAAAAGACATTAGAAAGAACCTTGTACTTTTGTTACTGGAATTTCTTCAGTGAGTTTTTGGTCTCAGGAATTTGAGAATTGAGCCTGTGGGTCACAGATCAGTGATAAAATGGGATTTTGTTGGACTGAGGGGCATGCAGAGGGAATGGAGAGTGCCAGAGCTATTGGCAGAGGAACCGTGCCTTGGAAAGTGTTGTGGTCCGGGCAGCCTCTTGCCATGAAAATCTGACTATGTAAAACTTGCTCACCAGATGTGAATAACTATGAAAGTGGACAAAACACAAGAAGCAGATGTTTTCAGGGACTGGACTGCAGTCAGCTCATCAGTGCTGTGTCTTTGAAGCAGGAGGAACGCAGTGGGAGAGAGCGTTTGCCCACACTCTTGTCTGGAGGTGAATTCCTGTCCATGGTGCTGGACCATGGGGACCAAGAAGAGTATGGCAATCTCACTGAGCAGAGAATCAGAGATTCACGAAGAGGGCTTCTGAAATAGCTAACATTTGGAGGCAGTTTACCAGAAGGGAGGAAGCTTCAGCATGGAGGGTACTCAGAAGTCTGTGTATTTTCCCCACAAACCCTTATTGAAGACTGGCTATGCATGTGAAAATTGAGAGCCTGTGAATCCCAGAGAGAGAACTGATGCAAGGCTGAGACCTAAGTGAGAATACCAGGGTCATTCAAAGCTGGTCTAGTGCAGTAGCCACCAGTCACATTTATTTGAGATCTCAGAAAGGCTCCACATTAAGAGTACAGCCTATACCCAATTTTACAGGATCTTTCCAGGACTAAAATTTAAGATAGAGCCTCTCAAACAAAGAATAAGCCTAAACCTGATATGATCAATAAAATGTATCATTATTTAACTGTGATCCAAAAGAAAAAAAAAAAACACTTTTTAAAGTGTTGTTACCGTGTAGCATCAACAACGTCTAAAATTAAATAAAAATGTGCCAGATATTCAAAAAGCAGGCAAATGAGATCCACAAACAAGAAAAAAAAGTGACTCGAGACAGATACCAAGTTATTAGAATTAGCACAAAACACTTTAAAACAAGCTGTTATAAATATGTTCAAAGACTTAATGGAGGATATAATGAAAGAACATATTGAGAAGCTCAGCAGAAAAATAGAAACTTAAATTTAAAAAGAACCCAATGGAACTTTGAAAGACTAACTTTGAAAGGAAAAATTCATAGGTTAGGATTAACAACAGATTGGATATTGCAAAATAAAGGGTAAGGAATTTAAAGGTAGGTTAATAGAGAATACCCAATCCAGAAGAAATATTTTAAAAATGAACAAAAAAGTTCTTCCATGACACGTGAGGCATAAAAAGTAATACAAGCCAGGTATTACTGATGGTTCATGCTTGTAATTCTACCACTTTGGGAGGCCAAGGTGACGGTGTCACTTGAGTCTAGGAGTACAATACTAGGTCAAGCAACATAGAGAGACCTCATCCACACAAATAAGCAAGGAAATAAATAAATAATCTGGGATTTGTTTATAGGCCTATAATCACAGCTACTTGGGAGGCTGAGGCAGGAGAATCTGTTGAGCCCAGGAGGTTGAGGCTTCACTGAGCTATGATCATATCACTGGACTCCAGCCTTGTGACACAGTGAGACTTTTTTTCTCCAAAGAAAAGAAAAAGTAGTCTAACATTATAATAGCAGGCCCTTGAAAGAACAAAAGAAATAATAGTTCAGAAAAAAAAATTAAGAAAATAATTCCTGAATTTCTCCTAAAATTTAGTGAAAAATAATAAACCTACAGATGCAAGAAGCTTGGAAAATACCTAGCAACCTAAATACCAAAGAAGAAGAAAAAATAATGTTTTTAATTTCAAAAAAAAAAAAAAAAGCTGCTTCAAACCAACTCTAAAGATAAAAATCTTTTTTTCCAGTTTTTTTTTTTTTTTTTTGGTTTGTTTGTTTGTTCTGGCCTGGGCTGGGTTTGAACCCACCACCTCTGGTATATGGGGCTGGCACCCTATTCCTTTGAGCCACAGGCACCTCCTAAGATAAAAATCTTAAAGGCACCCAAAGGAGAATGATACCCTATATAGAAGAACTGTGATGCACACATGTAAACCGCACCTATCTTTTTAGCATAAACAATGATTATCAGAAGAAAAAGAGTTAACATCCTAAAAGTACACAGAAGAAAAAATTAAAAACAAAAATAAACTCCTCCAAAGCATTAGTTTCCTAGAGCTACCATAACAAATTTCTATAAACTGAGTGTCTTAAAAGAAAAAGTATTTATCCTTTCATGGTTCTGGAAGCAGAAGTTTCAAACCCAGGTGTTAGTGAGGTTGGTTCTTTCTGGAGGCAATGAGGCAGAAGCTATTTCATTTCTCTGTCCTACGTTCTGGTGATTACAAACACTCCTTGGCATTCCTTTGACTGCAGACATGTAACATCAATTTCTGCATTATCTTTGCTGGTATTTTCCTCTGTGTGTTTCTCTGTGTCCCCCCTCACCTTCCAACAAGGACACCAGTCATTGGATTTGGGGCTCATCTTAAATCCAGGATGATTTCATCTCAAGATCCCCATTTATATCTGCAACGAAATTACTTCCAAAGAAGGTCACATTCTGAGGTTTCAGGTAACATGAATTTTAGGAGGATACTACTTAACCCACTAATACCCAGAATTCTATATTTAGCCAAAATATGTTTTAAAGGTGAGGGAAAATTAAAGACATATTCAGCTAGTGAAAGTGAGATAATTCTTTGCTGGCAAACTTGGACTATGAGAAATGATACGGGAAGCTCTTCAGACAAAATGAAAATAATATAAAAAATCAGAATTATAAAAGGAAATGGAAATGATTAAAATGGTAAATGTAAAAGGGCATATGTATTTTTTTCTTGTTTTACGTTCTTTAAAAGATAACTGACTGCTTAATAATGTTTCATCGTGGGGTTAACGACATATGCAGAATTAAATACATGACCTGAAAGCATGAAGTAAATAAAATTATTGAGAGATCCCTGCATTTTTCATGAATTCTTCATTCTAAATATGTGATAGATTAAGAATGTACATTATAGGGTGGTGCCTGTGGCTCAAAGGAGTAGGGTACCAACCCATATACGGGAAGTGGCAGGTTCAAACCCAGCCCCGGTCAAAAACTGCAAAAAAAAAAAGAATGTACATTATAGGCGGTGCCCATATCTCAGTGGGTAGAGTGCCAGTCACATACACGGAGGCCACCCAGTTTGAACCTGGCTGGGGCCAGCTAAAAGAATAATGACAACTGCAACAACAACCAAAAAATATCCAGGCGTTGTGGCAGGCACCTGTAGTCCCAGCTACTTGGGAGGCTGAGGCAATAGAATTGCTTAAGCCCAAGAGTTTGAAGTTGCTATGATCTGTGACGCCTCAGCACTCTACCCAGGGCAACAGCTTGAGACTCTGTCTCAAAAAACAAACAACAACAAAAAAGAATATACATTATAATTCTTAAAGTAGCCAATAAAATAAGAACAAGGATAGTTAAAAAGTCAATGACTTTTTAGAAGACTAATAAAATTGACACACCCATATTGAGACAGATCAAGAAAAAAACACAGAGTAGCAATATCAAAAATAAAAGACGGTATCCCACTAAAGATTATAATGACATTTAAAAGATAATAACAAACATTATAAGCACAGCTGACATTTCACCTGAAATTCCTGCAGTAAACAATTGAAAAGCACACACATGAAAATTGACCCATGAAGAAATATACACTGAATATCCCTGTTTCTGTGAAAGAAACAGAAATAACAAACAAAAATTTCCCCCCCAAAAAATTCTAGTACTAGCATTCTATCAAAATTTGAAGAAAAAGAATGCCAGATGTATATAAACCCTCTCAGAAAATAAAGGAAATGAAAAGTTTTTTACTCATTTTATGAAACCAGCAAAATCTTAGTTTATTGATTATAAAGATACTGATAAAACAGTACTTATAAAGCAATTGTCTCATGTAGACATAGTTGAAGACACATACCTTTCAAGAACATAGATCAAAAAAGTATTTAAGAGCTTTGAAAAAAAACCCCAAATATTCCTGGAAGAAATTAAAGTTGACTTAAATAAAAAGGGACATATGCAATTTCAATGAATTAGAAGACAATTTTTTAAATGCCAATTTTCTCCACACTAATTCATAGATCTAATGCAAATCCTAAACAAGTTCCAGAAAGTGTTTTAAAAAGAAATCAGCAATTTAATTATAACATTTTAATGAAAAAGCAAAGAACCTTGAATAACAAAAAAAATCTTGAGAACAAGAATAAACTCAGAGGACTGACACTACATGATTACCTGATTATGTGTGTTGTAAAGCTCCTACCTACCGTAATGAGGACAGGGCAAAGGAGGCACAGGCTGACAGAACAGAAGAGAGTCCACAGAATCGCATGTATATAATCAATTCCTTTGTTTAAAAGGAATTAATAAGGCAATTCAATTGAGGAAATTTTAGAAATTTCAAAAAATGATACTATAACTCCATATGAAAAATAAATGAACCTCATACCTGCCTAATACCCTACACAGAATTTTTTTTATTAATTAAAATTACATTATAGTTTGCAAATTTATTCTGCCATTCTGTCAGTTTTTTTTTTGAAACACAGTCTTACTATGTCACAGCAACCTCAAGTTTTAGGGCTTAAGCGATTCTCTTGCCTCAGGCTCCCAAGTAGCTGGGACTACAGGTGGCTGCCACATGCAAAGCCCAGCTATTTTCTTTTTGTTGTTGTTCTCGTTGCAGTTGTCATTGTTTTTTAGCAGGCCCAGGCTGGGTTCGAACCCACCAGCTCTGCTCTAGTGTATGTGGCCGGCGCCTTAACCACTGAGCCGTGCCAGTAGGATGTATTTTTGCTCTGTTGTTTCCTTCGGTTTGCAGGAGCTTTTTAGTTTGATGTCATTTTTCTATATTTCCTTTTGTTGCCTGTGCTTTTATTTAGAAATTCCTTGCCTAGACCAGTGTCATGGAGCTTTTTCCACTGTGTTTTCTTCTAGGATTTTCAGTTTGGGGTCTTGAATTTAAACCTTCAATCCATTTTGAGTTAATTTTAGTTAATTTTTGTATGTGGTGAGAGATAAGGGCTTAGTTTCATTCTTCTGCATGTGTCACCCGGTTTTCCCAGTAACATTTATTGAAGAGAGAGTCCTCTCCCCATTGTGTGTACTTGACAGTTTTGTTGAAAATCAGTAGGCTGGTGACAGTGAGTTTATTCCTGGATTTTCTATTCTGTTCCTTTGGTCTATATGTCTATTTTTACTTGAGGACCAAGTTGTTTGGGAGACAGCTGACTGCATAGAAGGAAGTATTTGCATGCTATACATCTGAGAAGGAGCTCATATCTAAAATATATAATAAATTCAAATAATTGGACAATAAGAACACAAATAACCTGATGAAAAATGAGCAAAAGACTTGAATAGATGTTTTTTCAAAAGAAAATATACAAATGGACAAGTATATGAAAAAAATGCTCAACATCATTAATGACCAGAGAAATGCAAATCAAAACTACAATGAGATATCGCCCCAAAGCAGTAGAATGGCTAGTCAGAAAATCAGAATATAGTAAGTGTTGGTGAGGATTTGGGGGAAAAGGGAATGCTTCCACACTGCTAACTTACCAAGAGCTATGGCACAGATGAGGAGAAATCTTTTAGAACCTGACCTAGTGACGTATGAAGCTGGTCACCCAGCCACTCGGAACATTTCACTTCTCCATCCTATCAGGTAAAGAGTCACCGTGTTGCTCCAACTCTTTGGAACAGTACTGAAGGAGTCACCGTTCAGCATCTGTGTCAGGATAAAGTAGGAGAAACCACCACGTCAGAAGGGAACCAACTAGGACCCAACCTGCTGGTAACGAGCAGGGAGAAAAATGGTGGAGACCAAATGTGGCAGGGAACCCATGGGTCTTACTGGGCTATTTTTCCTGATAATGTTTCCTTTAAAAAAATGTTTTAGACCTGGACACGTGCATGCTTGGTACCATATTTTTCTGGCTTCGGGGTAGGAAAGAGAGTAAGAAGAGTTAATAAACCTCCCAAGGGCAATCTATGCCTGTTGTGTTGACATGGAAATCATAGACCCAGCAGATCATAATTGGCGAGGGAAGACAGCAGTAAGGTTCTGAAAGTTCCTTTGTACTGAAGAAAGAGGATTATTCCTCCATTATAGCTAAACTCCTTCACTCAACTTCCCATCATTCCTCAGCATGCCAGAGGGTGTGGGAAGAAATACGCTGGTAATAGTAGTCTTGCTCCTCTACAGTACTGGAAAAAATTGTAATTTTTTTTTAGCTCAAAGAGGAGTATCTTACTCAACATTCACAATTTCAGAATAATTTCAAAGGACTTGAGGCACAGAGAGGCAAGAATTGTGTTACAAAAAAGATCCTTTCTGAACTCAGAGAGTGCACACACCTCAAAGTGTTCAGGGTCTTGATTTTCTCATTTGTAAAATGAGATGGTTGCCCAGAAAAATATTATACCTACGATTCTTTCTGGTTTTGACTTTCTGTAGGGATATTAATATGTTGAAGTTTGTTTACCTTAACAAACCTGTAGGTAATAGACTTTCACTAAATATCAAAAATAACCAAGGAGGGAACCTTAAATGGTTATCTAACCTCAGATATCTTAAAGAATATTAATTAGAAATAGGGATAGAAAATTAGAACACAGAAATAGCAGCCTTGACATTAATTGTCCCTGCTTATCTGTCTGCAGCAGGGCTGAGGAAAGCACATTTTATTTGTTTTAATTCATCTGTTTCTTTCGTTTAGGATGAGCACATGTTCAACAGAAGGAGAACAAATATCATTTTACTTTCCCCTAATAATACCCAAGGACATGGCTTTGTGATTACTTTTTCTGTTTCTGTCGTTTTCAGCATTTAGAATGACTGGAACAAAAGGAAAAGAACCAACTGAGAATGATTACAGCATGAAAAACAATGCTGCGATTTTGTTCTACCTGATTCAAAACCTGAAGATTTGGAGATTTATGCTTGCATGCAAAATGTGGCAGCGAAACACGAAGAGCCCAGAACAGCCATGCTGGCCAACTGTGAAATCCATCACAGGGAGATTCATCGGTTGGTACTGGGCTGAGCTGGATACACAGAAAAAATACATGGGCTCAATCCTATTTGGCATGAGCCTCTGGAGTGTATGGTTTTCTAATGAGGGCCTCTTGTATTAACCCTGACCTGCAAAAACCCTGGGCTGGGATGAAATAGCTATTTTTCAAGGTCATGCAATGAAAACTTGATTGAAAGCAGGCATATTGAGATTAAAATCAATAAGGCAGGTAAAGTGCATATCGCAGTACATTGTACATATTGCTACATACTCAGTGCTCAATAAACCCCAGAACAGCAGTGCCAGCAGTAGTGGTAAAAGTAGTCATATTAGAAGTGGTGACTACAGCAGTAAGTTGTTATTATTTTATTACTAAGTGGGAGGTAGAAGGCAAGTATGCTTTGGGGGACAATCTCGTTCTCTCTTGCTCTCCAGTATTATAGTCAAGGATAATGGGAGAAATAAAGGGATTTGGAATCTGTGCACTGGGTCCTACAGCAAGTGCTTATATAGCCTGTCTTATTTCAACCCTCCATGTGATAGGCAGCTTCAACTCCACATTACAAATGAGGAGACTGAGGGTTAGGGAGTTGAAAAAAAATTCTACACATTCACATAGTTGTAAGTGGTGCAAGTTAAGACACGAACTTTCATATGCCTAGTCTCAAATAATCTGCCTCATAGTGTCCCTAACCTATATATACTAAAATTACAAAATAGAATGACTCCAATCTGTTACTCATTTTGCCATACAACAAAGTTATTAGGTAGGTATTATCCCATTTAAAAGATCAGAAAAATGAAGTTCTGATTTGTAAAACAGCTTTCAAAAGTGGCAGAGTTGCAATGAGAAGACAAATCTTTTCTCCATTATTGTCACAACATCCACATGCTGGTTGAGGAAAACCCTGTTAGTGATGGTGGTCATTGCCAATTACTCCCACCTCCCTTATCGCCCTACTGGCAAAACTTGCTTTGTTCCCTGACAACCATGTGGTAAGGGGAGGACCCTTCCTCAATCATTGTTACTGATGGGCCAATTAAATGCATTTTGCTTGGGGTGAGGGTGGGAGAGGACAATTAAAAACCTCTCTGCAACTGGACCTGATGGCAGAGACTGGGGCAAGGGGAGGCACACCCCTCAGACATGTTATTAGAATTACCAGCACTGAGCAGGGGAGGAACTCAGTGCTCTTGCGGGAAAGGAGACAGACAGATGTGGCAACCTTTAGAAAATGACACAACATTAGGTCTTGCTGAGGGTGAAATTGGCAATCTAGCAAATCCATAATTAATAATTAATCAATCCTAAAATCAAAGTACCATACATACCCAATTACTTATGTCTGAAATGTTAGCTCTTGGTGAGAATTTTAGTGAAAATGTGTCTGGTTATATCATGGACCAGACTTCATCCATTTAACCAACTACACCATGTGGGAAGGAGAAGCTTCAGCTTTTCTCTTTTTCCTCTGGTTCCCTGTTGTGCTGAGTACAGTAAGAGAGCAGCCCTTAGGTGGAAGCTCAGTTCCTCAGGTACTCCCAGAAACCATCTCTTTATTCTTAGTCCCTTGGGAAGTGCCATGTGGAGTCAGGTTGTTTGGTTTCAATCTCAGCTCTACTAGACTTCTTGCTGTGACCATGTGCAAGTCAATTAATCTTTCTGAATCTGTCTTCATCAGTACAGTATGGTTTGTTATGAGTGTTAAATTATAATTATATAGGTAAAGCATCCCATAATATAATAAGTGATCAATAGTGTTAGCTATTATTTTGAACATTCCCTTGCAGAGGGTCATGATATGGAAATGTGCTAATCACCCTATTAGGGTGATTCTGGTGTTTATTAGATCTACTAAGGGGGATCTATGCTACCAGGAAAGGAGCAAAGGTTCTGAAAATATTAGTCAAGTCAAAACTAATATTTGCTTCTTAAGTACAGACAGTTACAGTCCTAAAAAGTCCTTCCTGGGCTTCTGAATGTTTCTAAGCTGTTGGCTTAGTTAAAATAATGGTTTGAGTCTTAGAGAAGAGAAATGTTCAGGCTGGGTTTTGGAATACACGAGGCATTCTGAAGACTTGCTCCCCTCTCCTCTGACTTTTGTTCCAGGTAAAGTTAACCTTAAGACCACTGCTGGCCACTGGAGGTGTCTGGGCTTGTGAATGAGACTGGAAAATCCTTGTACCTTTCAGCCATCCTTTCCCCATGTCCATCATGGCAGCCTTTGTTTTCAGCACCTATTTAGGCCACTTAAAGTTTTCATGTAGGAAAAACAGCAAGAAAAAAGCAGCTTTGATTTCTGCACTGGGTTGTCCACAAAAAGACATCTTCTTTTGTTTATTTGGTAGATAAAAGTATTCTGGCAGCTCATTGTGCAGCTACCCAAGCATTTATTGCCTAAACGGGTAGCTAAGTGTGGTGAATAGCACACTCCAGAGAGGAGGTCAAAGATCAGGGCTCCAAGCCATGCACCTTTGGAATAACTGTATTAACTTTCTGGGCCTCAGTTGCCTAATCTGTAACATCAGAATGAGAAGACTTTTCAGCAGGCTTATAGTGAGGACTTAAGAACGTACTCTGATGCCTGTGGAATCTAGTGAAGACTTGACATAGAGATATATTTTACTTATGGTAAAAGGATACATCTTCTAATTAACTTCTCAGAGGAACACAGGTTGGCACACACGTGTGCACTCCAAGCTAAGGAACCATCTTGCTTCCTCAGAGGCCTTGGTGAGTCCACGGTTATTTTCACCTCCACTTCCCAGAGATGCCACCAGGGGGAGACCTTTATCCTTATGGGAGACTTTCGGATATGTGCTCCAGCTCCATTGCTGCCCTACCAAGCATTTCAAGGAGTAAAAATGTTTTCTTCCCTAGAAGTTACAGATGTAGGAGGAATAAAGGAAAACCTGAAACGAAGCAAGAAAAACACCTTGCTCTTGGCTTTGTTCTGCCACTAACTTGCTTCAGTAGTCTCTTTTAGATCTCACTTTTTTTTTTTTGTAAAATCTATTCAAAATATGCCAGGCACTAATCTAGGTAATAATGATTCAGAAATGGAAAGCTTTAGTTCCCTCCTGCAAAGAACCCACAGCAGGATGTGTTAAAGAGACTTGCAAGTTAACAGTTACAGAGCAAAATGATGAATGCTACTATGGAGCGATCAGGAGCTTGAAGGAAGGTGCCCCTGGGGGTTATTAAGTAAGAATCAGAAAAACCTTCACAGACAAAGCAAACTTAAAACAGGAACAGCAGCTTGGTAGGTGAGAAAACAAAGATAATCATAACAAGCAGAGAGGGTAAAATACACAGCATGGGCATGAGAGAAGGAGTGTCAGTAAACTCAGGATGGATTTGGGGATGGGATCGGGATTCTTACCCATTTGTCCATGAATACATCTTCATTTATGTTATCATACGTAAGTGCACATGTGCAGTTTTCTGTGGGGGAAATCCATTTTGTGAGCTTATAATATATTCATATTGGTTGGTGAAAAGAGATTTTATATATATTATATATCCACACACATACATACATATGGAACAAGGGTGTTATATAATCTGTAAGGTCATGTAATCAACTCTGTTATTCTACGTTTTTTATTTGCAATAAAGAAATTACATATTGCTGTTTTCAGTTTTTTTTCTTATTATTCAATGATGCATAATCTATTGATTACCGATTACATAGCCTGGTCTGACTTTGGCTCTTACGTAACCTTCCTTGAATCTGCATTTGTTCCAAGGCTCCTGCTTTCAGCTCTGTCTCTCATGTCATCTAGGCTTTTTTTCTTTCATCATTTTTTCTCTACTAAATTAAATTGTTGAGTGATTTTTAAAAATGCACATACACATATCTAAACAGCAGGGAGGAAGGTAAAAACAAACCTGTGTGATTTATTCCTTTTTCAAACTTTATGACCCCCTGTCAACTACTTTCGGTCAGCTGAAACCCTGCTTTCTTATTTCACTGAGCCAGCCCACGTCTGTCAGCTCTGTGCACATTTACCCTGCTAACCCACCTGTCATCACCTAAGGTCAACCCTTCGTGTTAGCACTGGAGTCCCCCCTCTCATTGAAGGGTGTTTCTTCAGCATTTCTGCTATTTCCCTGTATCATCATTCTTATTTCCCTTTACTGGATTTCCCCCACTACTATTGAAACGTAGTGAAATATATCCCATTTTAGAAGAAAATACTCCTGATAGCCTCATATCTCTCTTCCAGTTACCCCATTTATCTGCTTCCCTTTATAGCAAAACTCCTCAAAAGTGTCCTCAGTCCCCACTGTCTTCATTCCTCACCTCCATTCCTCATTTGCACCTGCTGCAGATAGGTCTCTGTCCCTAGAAGAACTGAAGAGTAACAGTAAATTCTCAGTCTTCATGCTATACTCACCCCTTGGAACTCATGGAGGATCAGTTCCAGGATTCCTGCAAATACTAAAATCTGCCAGTTGGTAGTTGGGTGACCCATCTACAGAAGACAGATTGTACAGGTAGAATGATAGTCAAATGCATTCCTTAGTGAATTGTTCGTGTACAATGATGTAAATCATATAATGCCATTTCCTGTTAATATTCAAACACCTCCCAATAAAGTCCTTAGTTTACAGGGGAAATTATAGCCCCTGTATATTTCTCTGAACTTATGTTCTAGTAGCCTTCCTACTTCTCACTCCTATTCCTTGAATACCTCCCCGATAAACTCCTATTTCAGTTTCTTTGTTACAGCCTTATCTACTAAGAATATTTTTCACCAAATATTTATGACACCCTCCTTCATTTTATTCAGTCTCTGCCCAAATATAACCTTCCCTGAGAGTCTTTCATGACCTACTAATATAATATAGCACTCCTAACTTTCTTTTTTTCTCTGTCTTTAACTATCTGTATCACAGTACTCAATAAAAACAAATTTGTTTTTAGTCGATTTTCTCCACACATAGGTCTTTGATAGCAGGGACTTCTCTCTAAGTCAACACTGTGTACCTACTCCCAAAACAGTACCTGGTGGGCCAGGGTCATTTAGTCAGTGCACAGGATAAGGGAAACAGAAGTGATTTTTTATGACAACCTGCATTTCACTCTTATCTCAAGAGAGTCTCTAAATCAGTGGTTCTCAACCTTCCTAATGCCATGACCCTTTAATACTTCATGAAGTAACAACGAAAATAATTTTATGGTTGGGGGTCACCACAATATGAGGAACTGAATTAAGGTATATATAATTTACATAGATGAAGTAATGGGTTGAGCAGAAAATTTGTGTACAATGACTTTACGCTTGTTGAAAGTAACAACTCAATGAAAAGCAGACACCTCAGCATGGGTCTCTAACATTACTATTAATAATGGTAATGGCTATTATATGTTAGGTACTGCTTTAAGTTATTTACCTATGAACTTAGGTAATCTCCATCATGAGTGAGATACTTTTACAGGTGAAGAGTTGGAGAGCTAGTAGGTGACAAAAACAGGTTTTGACCCTAGACTCTGTCTGCTAAGTACTCTGACTTTTCCTCTTCTATGAGACAATAACAAGAGCAAACACATCAGAGTAAGACTCCTAATTCATTTTATAAATCATTAGGAATCTGTCACTTGCCCAACTGTGATATTTTACAAGTGAATAAAACTTATTTACAGAGATTTCATGAACTTATATGTGTGCATTTATTCATATAAAATGTAGAATAGTCAAAATAAAAAGGAATAAAGATAGAAAGAATGAGAGAGAAATGAAAAAAGGAAGAAATTAGATTGAGTTGAAATGCATGAACTGATTTTTCTGAAAGTAAAAGTATTTTAATTGAATAAAGCCTTTTATTTATAGAGTTCCAACAACATATATATGTATATATATGTATGTATTTGTATTCCTATGAAAGATGGCTAGATGGAACAATAAAAGAGAACGAGCAGATGGGAAAAAAAAAAGAGAGGAGAAAGGAAGGAAGAGAAGAGATAAAGAAAGGAGGAAAAGAAGCAAAAGAAATAAGGTTGAGGTGAAGGGCATGGACTGAGCTTCCTGAAAATCAGAACCGTGGTGCGTCGGCCATTTCTAGTTGCTGTATCTAAAGATGTATGGACGTATTTGAGTTACTTACCAGCTAAGAAATTCAGAAGTGTTCCACAGTGTGTCCAGCTACAGATTCTTTTTCTGACAATGTAATAAACTGTCACAACTTACTAATTTTTTTGGTTATAATACACAATAAAAAAATGTGTTTTAACTTAATTCTCACATAATGATCTTATAAGGAAACATGTTTGTTGAGCATCTATTCTGTTCCAAGTCTGTGCCAGGTGCTTCATAGTCATTATTCTCATTTGTTCCAGCATAGCCCTGTGTCTATTAAAAAATATGAAGTTTTCAGTTGAATGTATTTCTATAGGATATCAGAAACATTATCCATAGGACAAAACATTGATAAATTAGGCCTCACTAGAATTAAAATCTTTAATTCTGTGAAGGATCCTGTGACGAGGATAAAAAAAGCTACAGACCAGAAGGAAATAGTTGCAAATCACACACATCTAACAAAGGGCTTTCTATGTAAAGAACTTGCAAAAGTCAACAGTAAAAGAACAGAGACATTCCATCAAAGAGAGTGTACAGACAGCAAATAAGTACATGAAGATGTGTACATCATTAGCCATTAGTGGAATGCAAATTAAATCATAATAAGATACCACAAGATATCCACCGTAATGGATATCCATGGTAATATTTTTTAAATGACAATTTCCAAATGCTGACAAGGATACAGGAAAACCAGATTCACTCAAACATTACTGTTGAAAATATATGATAGAATGGTGCAGCCACTCTTGAAAACAATTTGGTAGATTCTTATAAAATTAGACATGGACATGCAGCGCTATATAATCTGACAATTGTGCTCTCGGGCATTTATCCCATAGACTGAAAACAATGCACACACAAAACCTGTACATACATATTCATAAAATCTATGTGTAATAGCTAAAATCTGTAAACAACCCCCAAATCACCAATGGGCAAATGGCTAAACAGACAGTGATACAGTGTTACAGGGAAAATTATTTGGCCATACAAAGGAAAATATACTGAGTGAAAAAAACCAATCTCAAAAGGTTGTATAACGTAGGATTCCATTCATATTATTGAATGGGAAAATTATGGATATGGAGAACAGACTAGTGGTTTCCAGGTGTTAGAGGATGGAGGAGGTAGGAGTGGCTGTAAAAACGTAACACAAGCTGTCCTTATCATGACACTACTCTGCTGAGTCTTGACTGTTAGGTAGATATGCAAACTTGCCATGATAAAATTGCGTAGAACTAAAACACACACATAAAACTGGGGGAAAATAAATGAAATTGGTGGATTATACTGGTATCAATATTCCTTGAGAAAAGCTAGGTTAAAAAGTACACAAGCTCTGGGGGCAGGGGGCACTGAATGTGACTCAAAGGAGTAGGGCACCAGCCCCAGATGCCAGAGGTGGCAGGTTCAAACTCAGCCCCAGCCAAAAACTGCAAAAAAAGGAGAAGTACACAAGCTCTTTCTGTATTATTTTTTACAACTGCAAATAAAATTTAAACACTATGTGAAATGAATAATAAATCATGAACAAGTGATTTAGGAATCACTAGGAATGAAAGATGGGTTCAGTATCTGAAAAATAGCAATGTATTTCACCATGCTAATCAAATACCTTCCCAATAGATTCAGAAAAATAATTTGACAAGTGTTAAAATACATCACAATTTTAAAAAATCTTTTAGCAAACAAGAAATAGAAGGGAAGCGTCCTCAAATAAGGAAGGAATATTACAAAAACCTGTGTTTATCATACTGCACGGTCTCTGATTACAACCAAAAAATATTTAGAACTAATGTATGCATTTAACAAGTTCAAGGTCATTTAGAAAGTATAAGGTTAATATAAAAAATCAATTGTAATTTTATATATCAACATTGAGCAACTGGAAAACAAGTATCCAAGCCAGTCTTGTAAAATTTCTCACAATACAGATTTACCAGATTTGTTATCTCAAGATTTGATTCAGGTTAAATATTTTTGAAACAGTGTGAATATTCTGTCCTCATATTAGCTCTCATTGATGATTTTAGGACCAGTTAATGATTTCTCTAAATCGATATTACAGTGTTGGTTTAGAATGGCTTTTAAAACCTTTTATGTTTACTAGTTGTCTTTCTGCTGTAAAGAACAGTGTTCTCTCCTTTGCCCTTTTCTCTAACTATCACTATAAACCATTAATATTATTAAGGAGTTTTAATTCATTACTGTCTTTTTCTTATATTTTTTGTTTAAATTACTATAATATTCTCTATTCAAGTATTACATACACATACAACAATACACAAATTTTAAATACACAGGTCGATGAATATTTATGGATGGTGCACAGCCCAGGAACCATCACCAGATTCAACATAAAGACCGTCATCAACCACCAGAAGTCTTTTCATGATCCTTCCCAAGCTTCAGCTTCCCTTACCCCCCAAAAGTAAGTGCTATCCTTAATAACATCACAATAAATTGGTTTTGCTCATTTTTGAACTTGATGGAATCAAGTGTTTATTCTTATGTGCCTGGAGTTTTCTACTTTACATTATATCTGTGAGATTTATCTGTCTTGCTCCATGTACCAATACATCTTCTTTTTTCATATCATAATTATTTATTCTACTGTTGTTGGATACCTAGGTTATTTCTGGTGTAGACAATTCTGTCTTATGCTTCTATGAGCATTCTTATTCGTATCTTTGGAGTGTGTAAGTTTACATTTTTGTTAGTATGTACCCAAGAGTAGAATTGTAAGGCACAGATATACACATTTTCAGCATTGGTAAATATTCACAAATAGTTTCAAAATGGTTGCTTCAATTTTATGCTCTTATCAGCTGCTGATAAGAATTCCTTCATAATACTTGTTAATATCATTTTTTAATCTAACACATTGTCTAGACATATAGTGGTATCTCGCTAGCTTTTAATTTTTTCATTTTACTGATGCTTCACAATATAGAGGCCTTTTCATATTTTTTTTTGATCAGTTGGATAGTCTCTTTTATAAATTGCCTCAAAGTTAATTCGCTCATTTTGTTAATTGTATAAATGTGTCACTCTGGCTGGCATCATTAAAAGAATGTCTTTTGGTGAACAGTATTTTTAAACTTTAGTAAAATTTATAAATCAGTTTTTATATTCTTAATGCTTTTTCTGTACAGTCTTGTATTTGCTTCTTTGAAAGTAATGTATTTTAATTTTCTAACAACTTTTCAGATTTTCTCTTAATCATTGTTTTCTAGCAATTTCATTGTGATGTTGTTAAATGTATTTTTTATATTTACCTTACTTAAGGTTTTCAATGCTTCTAAGATCTATGACTTAGTTTTATAAGTCATAGTTTTCTATAGTTTTAGCATGCATTTTTATATATCTTTTTAGTGAAGTGTCTGTTTCAATCTTTTGCTCTTATTATTGGACTGTTTGCCTTCTTATTAGTGGGTTTTAAGTATACTCACTCACAAAGATATACCAAATAAGAAGAAAATATAAGATATTTTCTGGGGATCTGTGAGTTGCCTTTTTCCTTCATAAATGGAATTTTTAAAGGATTCTTACATGTTACTCTCTACTCCTGCAGCTCACTATCTCTTGTCTTTTCAGTTCCATGACCCAAGAGATCTCCCTCTATGCAAGAGCCCAGTATGTGTTGGGGGGGATTGCCCAGCAGAAAGGATCCAGAATAATGCCTAGAGAGCTCAAGTCAAGCTGTATCAGCTCTCCTAACATCAAGATGTCAAATCAACGAAAATATTTATTATCATTTTGGAACCCAAGCTCAGGGCAGTGGATTAGCTGGTTTCAGACCACACAGTAATTACAATGTTGCTTTTCATGTCCTTCTGGGAAGGTGATGCTGTTTTTTCCCCATAACATTTGTTTGTCATTGTTTATGGCCTTTATATCTTTTTAAAGCTATTTAACAGTTTTCTTTATCAATTTAGATACATACCTGGACTTTCAAGTAGATGGTGAGTTTTTAAAGGCAAAGCATATTTACTCATATTTAGTAAGTATCAAAAAAAAAATCTGACCACTCAATACTTACTGTTTTTCTTACATTTTGTCAGAAAAAAGACATCTACTTTTACCATTTTTCCCTGAAAGCAATTTGGAAATCATTTTATTTTCCTTATATTACCTTTTAACTGATCAAACACCAAGCCCTACTATTTCTTTATCACTAAAATTTATAATTCTTCATCCCATTCAGTATCATTTTCATTCTTCATTCAGTATCATTTACTTAGTTCAAATACATCACTTCTTGCTTGAATGATTAATCACTTTTGTTTTATTACCCTGCTTTTATAGAGACTTTAAAATCACCTCTAAAGTATACCCCACATTGCAATCAGCAATACTTTTCAAATATCTATTCCATTTATTTATTTATTTACTACATGCCAGCACTTGGCTATGCTTTATGGTTGTTAAGATGAAAAAAGAAGAGCCCCTGGCTCTCCCTTTTTTAAGTAGAATAGATAAGCTGAAGAAAAATAATAAGGAATCAAAGAAACAAGCATGAATCAATTTAGTTGGAAGCACATAAATGGGAGTGAATATTTGAGCTGAGCCGTTTGCAGGAAGAGCAGAAATGAGTTTGCTGGGTTCCTTTGCTTTCCTATACGGAGCCTGGTTGAAAAATATTAATAATTTGAATTGCGACCTGTGGGCAAGGAAAGGGGGAATTGGACATTACTTTTATTTTTGAAAGATAAAGTTAATGGCAATTTAGAGATTGCTTGAAACGAGGGAATTTGATCATTTCACTTTTTTTTTTTTTGGTACGACTATACTGATTATTTGGAATTTAAGCAAAAAACTTGACATCTAAATAATTTCATCTTCTTTTCTGTGGTGAAGCAGAGCACCATGAATCAGTTCTGTTTATTCTGCAGAGACTTACTTAACGGGTCCCTTAGGCAAATATAAATCAAATAGGCACCTAATACCCTAGATAAGCAGAACTGCTGTATGCGGAAAATGCAGAAAATGTGCACAGCGCCCTAGAAACCTCTTGAGAGGAAGGGCTTTAGATCCGTCTCCTTTCTTCTTAAGGCTCAATGCTATCTCAGTTTTACTTATGAATTAATTAGGCTCTACAGAGGCCCCACTTAACAAGTAAGGACCCGACAGCAAAGGCACCCACAGGGGAGGGAGAGTCTGCCTAGCAAGCTGGGTTCCACTGCAGGGCCCACATGGAAATGAAAATGGGCACGTGCTGACACTATATATCCCTCTGCACCCCAGGGAAGAACTTAAGACAGAGTGGCTGGGCCATAAATTTGAGCTAAAAAGCTGTACCCTTGCCAGCCCATCCCTGAGCACACCTTTTCACGAAGAGAATGATCATGGGAGTAGCGTCCAGATGAGCAGAAGTGTCTTTGTTGCAAAATGTCAGGAGATATCCAGACGGTAGCACCAGTCCTCGGTTGGACCATCTGACAGCCAAGAAACAAGGCAGTGAATAACCTCATGTCTGCTTGTGGTCAGACTGATTTTTGAGCTTTCTTTGAGCCTGGAAACAGGCCTTGCTGCTGTGGACTGAATCATCATTCCCCAGTTCCTAGACAATTGCTGGATATTGAGGAAGCCCAAAGAGAGACACTGTAAAATCTTTGCTGTATAGTTTGCGAGGACTGACCTAACAAAGTACCACAGATGAGGTGGTACTCATAGTCTTGAAGGCTTGAAGTTCAAGGTCAGAGTGTCAGCAACAGTGGTTCCCTCTACGGCCTCTCCCCTTCACCGGGCAATGACCACGTTCCTCCTGTGCCTTCACGTGGTCTTCCCTCAGTGTGTGCCTGTGTCCTGAGCTGCTCTTGTGAGGACACAAGTCATGTGGGAACACGGTTCAACTTACTGATCTCGTTTTAACTTAATTATCTCTTTAAAGAGCCCATCTCCAAATACAGTCACATTCTCAGGCACTAAGGGTGAGGGCTCCCCCACGTGAATTTTGGTGAGGTAAAATTTAGCCCAAAACCCTTGCCAAGTTACACAAGTGGAGACAGAATGAACTTAACTGTTAGAAAGATAGAACCTTTATTATTTTAAAAAGTTCTTTCCGTTAGTTGAAAAAAAAAATAAAAAGTTGCTTCACTGTCAAATCCTTATTAATCACTTGTTTTGTCAAATCTAATGCTATACCAACTTGCTTCAGAATTTTATTCTAAAAAAATAATAGAACAGATACAATCCTGTGGGGTCTCTGTCCATTCATGTCTGTCCCTATGAAGAAATTTTCAGTATTTATCCTAATAATATTGCTATGGTGATTATCATTCTTTCAATGTAATCTTGCCTTTATTCTAAGCTGGTAAAGCATTAGTAGGTCATACTAGTTACTTCTTAATATTCTTAAATAAGTGTCAACTTTAGGATAAATCTATACTGTCTGGCATGGCATGTTCCTGAACTATTTGTCCTTTTGAGGTCCCCACGCAATGCTCAGCTGCACTCACCCTCTGGGTTCGTGTATCCTCATCCCCTTGTCTATGTTCCTCCCTGCCTGGAAGGATGGTGCCTCCTGCCACATGGTTTGTTGTTTTTCATTTACTCACGTGTCTTTGAATAATGCTTCTGTCTCAACACACATTGTATCAGATGACAATTAAAAGTTTCATGACGTGTTTTACCCAAAGGATTCAAAATGTTTTGAATGTAAAGAGTGAACCTTTCATAAGTTATTTCCTAGAGTTTGGCATGTGGAATGCCATTAGCTCAATTCAAGTTAGTTAATGAGTGATAAATGCATGTCTTAATTGGTTGTCAATGATGCTGGTGCTAAAACTGCTTGGTAGCACATGCTTATGCCATGAAATGGAGAACAATGTTCGTCATCTAATAAATCTGAAAATGATGTGTTTCTGAGTCCCTGTTCCAACAATAGAAGCAGCACCTAGATACGGGAATATATATATATATTTATGTTCTAAAACTTGTTTCTCCTACTGAGACTTTCACGATGCCACTGCCTTCCCTCTGAGCCTGCGGTGTGTGTTATCATGACAGACTCCAGGATGCCTGAGCGCAGCCTTCACTCGACCTCTGACAGCTCAGCTTCTCCCCAATCCTGCAGGGAGCTGTGAAAAGACAGGAGGTAGCGGGGGCTTTTATTCCTGCGTTATTAAAACGGGGAAGTGGACTCTGTGAACTAAACTCACCAAAACCCATAAGTCAGGGGAGTTGTGGTTTATAGAGACGTGTAATAGACTTCTTCAAATGAATTTTAAAGTTTTAAATGCCATTTTTATCACACTTCTATTCATGATCTGCCAAAAATTAACTCTCTTTTCGAGAAAAAAATTATTTCTAACAAACCATTGGTCATGGGCTTCCCAGGAGAGAGCAGAAACTGACTTCCCCCCTGGGTAACAAATATTCCTAGATTTAGCTAGCCTTGGGTGGAAGATAGCACCCATGCCTCCGTTTGCTAAATTAGGCAGCCTCTTCCAGCACACAGCCTTGTCTCACCAGTACCTCTGGTCATTAATTCTTTCTTGGAGATGAGTTGAGACATAGGGGAGGGAGGAGCCTGGCAGCATGCAAAGGTGATTCCTGAGGATGCTTGCTGTAGTCATTATCCCCTTGACACATTAACCTGTAGGTTTTCTCAGAGCCCCAGGTTGGTCATGGCCAGGGGATGGCATCATAGACTACCCTCACTCCTGAATGGTGTAATAGGAGGTTAACTCCCAGGCACTGTGCCTGGGGAAGCCAGAGAATGTGGTAATCCCCAGATGGATCTATGCCACTCTCTCATGCTAATTACTGAGAGCAGACAGAAGCTGTCTAGGATTGAAGTCCTAAGGGTGTACAGGCTGTCTGTAGCATTATAACTAGAGGTGAAGTCAGAGGGGAGCACAGAGACCTCATGGGGGTACTTTGCCTGGAGTGAAGCATGGGGATCAGTAAGGTGTGACACTGGGTAGGTCTGCTCTTGTGGCTCTCAGAATGCCTGACTCAGGGCTCAAAGCTTATTAAAAGACCAATAATTGGGGCAGCACCTGTGGCTCGAGGGAGTAAGGCGCTGGCCCCATATGCCAGAGGTGGTGGGTTCAAACCCAGCCCTGGCCAAAACTGCAAAAAAAAAAAAAAAAAAAAAGACCAATAATTATCACCCGATTTTTTCTCAGAGGCTCCGAAAAGAAATGTCTCTACTGAGGGTCATGTACCAAAATTCAATTTCTTAAAGCTAAGTTTAGGGTAGCAAAAAGTACTTGAAATATATAATCCATGCATTTTTAAATAATAGATCTCTCATGCCCTCCCCCCAACACATACACTGAGCAATAAGGTAGATAGTTTCTTATTTAATGGAAAAGAGGAATCCTATACAAAAGTAATAAATTTGGGACACATTAACTGGCTCTAAAGAGATCAAAAATAACCTAGAAGGACCATCCATGTCTCTGAGCCATTTCTACACCTGGACATACATTGTTCCAGGACTGCTTCAACTCTTTCCTCTGACCATGTCTGTTTCCTCAAGTAGACGGCAGGGCAACCAGCTGCATCACTATTTCTCATCACTGTCTAGTCTACAGCATCTCCCAAAGTGACAGGCAAAATAGGTGCCAAATTCTGTGTTTCTAGCAAGAAACAAAGAAATAAAGTGAAGAAGGAAAGAATGACATGATGGAGCCCGGGAAGGAGATGGGGAGGAAAACTCAATTAGGGACGTTTTAAGGTTTTCCAGAATTATAAATAAATTTACTCTGTGGGCCAAGACATAAGTGAAATTCCCTTTCATTGCAATCAATTCAAAGGTACAGAGACTAGAAAGTTGAAAAGCCGTCAAGAGTTATTATACACAGCTCTTATTCTCTAGACAAATTCAATATTCAAACAATATGCAAATATATTCTGCGTATTACTTTAAAACCTTCTGCCTAATGCTGGCCATATTCAACAAACAAAATAGTTCTGGGCCAAGGTATAAACAGGCAGAAATCCTCAACTGAAGACTTCCAAGAAGGCATTTGAATGGGTTTCCTCTTTTATGAGGTAGATATGCAGGTAGCTAAAGAGATGGCAGCCCCCAAGGTAACCCATCTTGCTTGAAAACCAAGATTTACACTTTACATGAGTATCCTTTTCTTTTTTAAAATTACAGGTTGATATGAGGCTACACATGATTAGGTTACATGGTTTGGGTTTGTAAGGTGAAGTCCGAGTTGTGGCTGTGTCTTTCTCCCAGGAAGTGTGTCACACATACGTGCATTGTTCCTTTTGGGTGGGAACTTTCTAAACCCTCCCCGCACAACACTTCTTGAATTTAACTGAGTTCCTCTCAACAGTGAGAGCCTGCTTGTTAATCTACTAGTTTCAATTTATTACTGAGCATAGGTGAGGCTTGTTTTCCATTCCTGTGATATTTCACTTTACTTAGTGTTCTCC
Source organism: Galagoides demidoff (assembly GCA_963574575.1). Classification (NCBI taxonomy): domain Eukaryota; kingdom Metazoa; phylum Chordata; class Mammalia; order Primates; family Galagidae; genus Galagoides; species Galagoides demidoff. The sequence goes on from CAUYQV010124785.1 coordinate 31,175, forward strand.
AAATCCATTCAGGTTGTCCAAAACAACAACAATAATAATGAGTATCCTTTTTATTTGATAGAAAAAGTTGTAACCTGGCCAGTAGTAGCACATACTGTACCCATAAGAGAGATTCCTTGGATGATTTCCTCAAAACAAGAAGGAAGGACAAAGTCAAGATGGGAAATTGCATTTCAAGGTGGGAAATCTCAAGTTCTCTGTCCTAATATTTTCTGTCATTAATTTTGAGGGGAACATGGGAAAGGCCGTATTTACTATCTAAGTCTACAACATCCTTACCTAATTCCATCCCTGCCCTTTGACTCTTTATCTCTTTCTCTCTCTGAGACTCATGTACATGTGTACACACACTTTTCCCTGAAGGATGAAGGAAAGGAAAGGATGACATTGTATAATTCCTGAAAAGTTAATTTTATTTTTAAGGATGCAAAGCTTTACCAGGAAAAAATGTTACAGAATTGTTTTCTGAAATATTTACAATTTGGTTCCTAGAATTTACTTTTTTTTTTTTTTTAACCAATCTCTCCTCTATCATCTAGATCCTTAGGACAATTTAAGCATGTTCTTTTTTTGTTCTAGTTCTAGTTAAGATGGAATAAGCACCCTCCACTCTATCTCTCTTACTCAGTTTAGCTACAAAACTAAGCTGAATGCAGACAGCAGATGTTTGAGGGCTTTGAAAAATAAATAGTAGCAGGTAGGTTGAGGAAGAAAAACAAAATTCAAAGTACCGTGAAGCTGGTGGTGTTTACAGCTTTTTTCCACCTGTCCTGCTGTGTGGCCCAAGATGGAAGGATAGCTGTAGAAGTCCACAGCATAGCAGGACTGGAATTAGGGTAAGGAAATGAGGCAGGGTGTTAATATCTAGATCTGGATTCTGCATTTATTTAAAATTGCAACATTTTGTTCATTATGGAGTTCTGCATTAATTTTAATTTCTGATATGTTGCATTAAAATGTTACGTCTTGATTATCAAATGTTTGATGTCCTCTTAAAAGTCAAACCTGGGAAATATGCCAAACTTCCTACACATTGATCCTGGCCCTGCAGTGGAGTAGGACAACAAAAACTCAGCTTAATGTCTGAAGAGCCAATAAGCTATGCCCAGGGAATTAGAAATGACCAAGGAGATTAGAAAGAGAGGGGATAAGAAACCTCATGAACATTGTATGTGAACACTTGGTCATAACACACATGGATTTTGTTCTAATCAATAGCCCCAAATCTTTGACAACTGAACCAACAGATACATCATCACTAATGTCCCAGACCGGCTAGTAGGTGAAAAAGAGATTAAAAACCAATAAAGAACAGTATCAGAGTTCTACAGGATAATAAAAGAGGTACAACATTTATGCTACCAGTCCCAGAAAGTGAAGACAAAGAGGAGTTTGGTGCTAAAAGAATAGTTGAAGAAATAATGGCTTAAAACCTTCCAATTTTTTTTCATGTGCAGTTCTAGGAATTGTAATGCATGCATTGAATTATATAAATACCCCCTGCAAACAAGTAAAAGCAGAAATGGATTTCAACTCTATGTCTTTCTTATTCAAAAGTTTGTTTAGGTCCTGTTAACATGCTTCCCTAGATCTGGATTTGAATCTTGCCAAATACTCTCATTTTTAAAATATTAAGAGAAGAGTGTTATTTGGCTGTTATGACTTCCTCCATTCTCAAAAGTTCCTGACATCGAACTATGCTTCTGGCAGTTTTTCTAAAAGCTATTTTTTTTTAATAAATAAAAATCTTCAGTGATCTCAAAGAAATAGAGGGTACCTCTATTTCTATTGAAAATCAGCAGAGAATCTTCAGTTTGGGGGGGGGGTCTCTTGATTTGCTCGGACTTTGGATGACTGAAAAAAATTGGGGTGGAGCTTAATATGAATTTTACATTTCTCCCACCCTTGCCTCCCAGGACAGGAGGAAAACATATAGACTGTATATTACATCATATATAAATATTTACATGTACATTTATATTTTTCCTATATGAAATATATATATATATATCTGTGCCTCTATTCATGTTCCTAGAAAACTATCAAACATGAAAATTATCAGAAAGCTGTGTTTACTAAGGAAGGTACATTTCTAAGAACCAGCAGGGCTTCACTCACACTGGGAAGAAAAGTCAAATTAAAGTGAGGTGATATTTTCTCCCATTCTCCGAGTTTTCTATTTAGTCCATTGATTGTGCCCTTAACTGCCAGAAACTTTTTTATTTAATCAGATCTCATTTGTTTGTTTTTGTTGTTGCTGTGATTACTTGGGAGATCTTCATAGATTCTTTTCCTAGACTGATTATCTATAAAAGTTTTTCTAACCCTTTCTTCTAGCATTCTTATAGTTCCTTGCCTTAGGTTTAAATCTTTTACCATTGTGAATTAATTTCTGTGAGTGGTGAGGTGAGAGATACAGATCCTGTTTCAGGGTTTTACATGTGGCTATCCAGTTTTCCCAGCCCCATTTATTGAACAGGAATTCTTTCCTCCAGTGTATGTTTTTTCTGCTTTGCCAAAGATCAGATGGGAATGTGAGGATAGTTTTATCTTTGGGTTCTCTGTTCCGATCCATAAGCCTAAATCTGTTTTTGTGTCAGTACCATTTGGGTTACCATAGCTTTGTACAGCTTGATGTCTAGTAATGTGAAGCCTCCAAATTTGTTCTTCTTCTACAAGGTTGCATTGGCTGTTTGGGGTCTTTTCTGGTTCCATACAAGGTGTAGAACTATTATGTCAACAGATGCGAAAAATTACATTGGTATTTTAATGGGGACTGCATTGAATTTGTAAGTCACTTTGGGTAGTAGAGCCATTTTAACAATGTTGATTCTGTAGATCAATGAGCATGATATGTTTTCCCATCTGTTTATGTTCTCTGTGATTAATTTCCTTAGTATTTCATAATTTTCTCTATGGACATCTTTGACCTCATCAATAAAATATGTTCCTAGGTATTTTATTTACTTTGTTGCTACTGTGAAGGGTATTGTGTCTTTGATCGGATTTCCCATCTTGACTGTTGTTGGTATATATGAAATGTACACTGATTTGTGTATGTTTATTTTGTAAACTGAGACTTTGATGAATTTATTTTTCAATTTCAGGAGTCTCTTGGTTGAATCTTTAGAATATTCTAGATATGAGATTATATTATCAACAAAGAACAATAGTTTGACCTTTTTTTTCTCCATCTGGATACCCTTAATTTCCTTCTATTGCCTGATTCCCTGGCTAGGACTTCCAACACTATGTTGAATAGAAGTGGTGATAGTGGGTCTAGCTGCCATCTTGCATCTACACGTGTGTGCACTTAAACTCAGCTGGTCTACCTGAGACCCCCCTGAGCACCAAGCCTAGTCTCCCTCCAGGTCCCCTTTATGCTCCAATAAGATGAAAGAAATAATCAGGAACCAAGAGAAACTCACCAAACTGCAGGCACAAGTCTGCATTGGTGGGAAAGGAATTGCTCACAGAAAGAAGAAGGTGGTTCATACAACAGCTACAGCAGATGATAAAAAACTTCAGTTCTCCTTTAAAAAGTTAGGGGTAAACAATATCTCTGGTATTGAAGAGGTGAATATGTTTACAAACCAAGGAACAGTGATCCACTTTAACAACCCTAAAGTTCAGGCATCTGGCAGCAAACACTTTCACCATTACAGGCCACACTACCCAGCATCTTAAACCAACTTCGTGCAGCTTGTTGAGCATTCTCAGGGTGCTGAATTTTGTCAAATGTTTTTTCTGCATCTATTGAAAGGATCATATGGTGTTTTCTTTTGCATCTATTTGTGTGGTGAATTACATTTATAGATTTACATATGTTGAACCATTCTTGCGTCCCTGGGATGAAATCCACTTGGTCATGATGAATTACTGTTTTTATGTTCAGCTAAATTCAGTTTGCTATTATTTAATTGAGAGTATTTTCGTCTATAGTCATAAGGGATATTGGTCTATAGTTTTCTTTTTTGTTGTGTTCTTTCCTGGCTTTGGCATCAAGGGAATGTTGGCTTCACAGAAATAGGGAGAATTCTTTTGTTCTAAATGTTATGGAATAATGTCTGTGGTATAGGTACAAGTTCTTCTTTGTAGATTTGGTAAAATTCAGATGTGTAACCATTTGGTTGGGAATTTCTATTTTGAAAATTTTTTTTATTACTGCTTTAATTTCAGGGCTTGATATTGGTCTGTTCATGATCTCTGTTTCTTCTTGATTGAGGTTAGGTAGGTTCACTATTTCAAGAATTTGTCATTTTCTCCACATTTTTAAGTTTATGAACACCAGGATTTTAATTCTATTCAGAGAATGTATTTTGTATTTCTGTGCTATCAGCTGTGATTTTTTCCTGTTCATTTTAAATGAAGCTTACTAGAGTCCTTTCATTTCTGTTTCTGATTTAGCAAAACACTTGTTAAGTTGTTTATTTTTTAAAAAGATAAACAAAAATTTCACCTTTTTGTTTCATTAATCTTCTGTATAGTTTTTGTTCTTGATTTCATTTAGTTCCACTGTAATCTTGGTTACTTATTTTCTTCTGCTGGATTTGTGATTGGTTTATTCTTTTCTAGTTTCTTGAGATGACTCATTGGATTAGACTTGTAATCATTTTTTTTTTTGAATGTAGGGATTTAAAGCTATGAATTTTCCTCTTTTGACTGTTTTTGCTATATTCCATAGATTTTGATAACTGGTATCTATCCCTGTTATCATTTAGTTCAAAATATATTTTGATTTCCATCTCTATCTCCTCATCAATCCAATATTTACATGCTAAGTATATGATAAAGGGCTGATATCCAAAATCTACAAAGAACATAAGCAAATAAATAAATAAATAACATTAAAAAGTGGGGAAAAGACATGTACAGAAACTTCAAATGAAGATAGTCTAATGGCCAACAAACATGGAAAATGCTCAATATCTCTAATCTTCAGGAAACTCCACATCAAAACCACAGTGGGATATCACCTAATGCCAGTGAGAATGGCTTTTATCAGAAAGTCCCCAAACAATAAGAGCTGGTGTGAATGTAGAGAGAAAGGAACACAGTTATACTGTTGGTGGGGCTACAAACTAATGCAACCTCTATGGAAAGTCATATGGAGATACTTCAAAGAACTAAAAATAGACCTATCATTAATCCAGAAATCCCACTACTGGGTATGCACCCAAAGGGAAAAAAGTCATTTTATCAGAAAGATACATATTATTGAATGTTTATTGCAGCACAATGCACAATCTCAAAGATGTGGGATCAACCCAAGTGTCTATGAATACATGAGGTGGATTAATAAAATGTGGCATACATACACCATGGAGTACAACTCAGCCATTAAAAATGGTAAACTAATTCCTTTTGTCATCAGCTGGATGGAACTCGAGACCATTCTTAGTGATATGTTATTAGAATGTAAAAACAAACACCACATGCACTCAATACTAAATTGGAACTGGTTGATCAATATTCACGTGCACATATGAAAGTAAAACTTAATGGGAGTCAAGTAGGTGGAAGGAAGGAGGAGGGAGTGGGTAAATTCACACCAACTGGTACAATGCACAATTGTGTGTGAAGGGCACACTTACAACTTTGATTAAAAATGTACAAAAGCAAATTATGTAACCAAAACATGTGTACTCCTGTAATATTGTGAAATAAAGAAGAATTAAGTGCCTTCCCTTAAAAAAAAAGAAATTACTATGCATAAAAACCTATTTAATAATGGCTTAAAAAAGAATGAACCCAAATTATATTGGGTGGTTGGGGCCATGAGATCAAGGCACAGAATTTAAATGAGTTATATCAGAAGCTGTAACTACATAGATATTCATCAAGAACAAATAGCTACTTTAGTTCATAACCAGATTCACTATTACAGGAAAGGATTTAAGCATATTTTTTCCTATAGCAAAGCTACCAGCCATGGGGAGAAGAAAATATTTGAATGAATTACTGAAGTGAGAACAACATTCTTATTTATGTTATTGCTACTCATACAGCAAGAAAATGTCTTGTGGCATACAGATGTAAAGACAGAATTCTTTGCAAGTCTCACATCCTTCCTTTATTTTCTTCATGAACTTGTCAAGTCATTAAACCCACTTTTATCTCATGTTCTCAAACTGTGAAGAATGATGATATCATACCTGCATCACATGACTACTGTAAGGAATGTCAAGTGCACACCTGACCACATCCCTAAAAGCTTGGACATCATGAATATGGCAGTTGTCTTGGACATGGAGTAATAGTTCCTCTCATCTGAAAGACCTTCCATTTTCATTTTGTTTTACAAGGCTTGAAGAACCATGCTAGGATGAACCTAGGTCTCTGAGTTGACTATATTTCTAGTCAGATTCTGCATTCCAAAAGCCTCAAGCTTTATGTGTAAGATGAAAAAAAAAAACATGCAACACTTAATTCAACTTCCTGGCTTTGAAACACCTCAGTGAAGCCATTCAGTCCCTGCAGTATCAATATAACTCTTAGCAAACAGCCAAAGAGTATGTGCCAAATATGGTTTTAATGATAAGAACACTATACCTAGCCAAACTCAACTGGGATTTACTGAGCATCTGCTAGACAAGACATGATCTCTGCCATCTAGCCGCCTATTGCATATCTAAGGAGAAGAAATTTCACAAGACATCCCAGTGTTGATAAATGCAGCAACAGGAGAAACATAAAGGAAGTCATTGACTTTGTTCAGAGTGATGATTAAGCTTACAGAGAAAGTGATATCTGAATACAGACATTTGCAGAATTGTTCAGTTTGAGGTGGGAACAGGTTTTCTAGGAAAGAAGAGCAGCTTTTACAAAAGAACAGAACTAAGTGATTGCATGGAGTTATTAGGAGATTTCTGTAGGTTAACCATAGCCCCAGAACAAAACAATTGGTTGGGATAAGAATTTGCTTTCCTAGAGTCAGGATTGCCTAATTCTAAATTTCACCCAAGTGATACAATGTAGGAAATAATATGAAAACAATAGACCTAGACCAACCCCTTGATACTTGGCAAACCACTTGGAGCTGGTTTAGCTTCCTCATCTATAAGGAACCACTTCATACAGCTGTTATGAATATTTACTGACATTAAAATATTCTTTAGCCAGATATAGTGACATATACCTGTAGTATCAGTTACTTGAGACGCTGAGACAGAAAAACTGCTTGAGCCTACTACAGTTTAAGGCTGTAGTACACCACGATCATGCCTATGAATAGCCACTGTACTCTAGCCTGGGCAATATAGTGACCTTATCTCTAAAATACATGAATAAAAATATTATTTCAGCTATTAATCCATATAGATTTTAATTTTTATTATGGATATTTCTTTAGACATAATGTGTAAATCACTGAGATTAATTTTAAATAACAATATTCATAAAGTGCCTTAAATAATTTTAATATATAATACCTGTCTACCACTAAAATGTTCTAGGAACTGAGATAAGCATAAAAAGATCAAGATATTTTTGAATCACTTTCAAAATATTTAGTGACCAGGAAGAGAAAGTCAATCACTGATTTTATGACTTCCTGTCTGCAACACGTGGAAAAAAATTTTTTTTTTCATGAAAGAGATATTGTGCCAGAAAAAGTAAAACAATGTAAAAAAGAGCAAGGTACTTGAATATATAGTTTACTTTTAAAAACATGAAAATGTGGAGGAAAATATAAAGAAATTTTCCAATTGGGAAAACTTGGCCAAAGAATTGTGAGGAGTAAGAAATAAAAAATCATGCTGCTTCCCAGGAGAAATGAACAAGGCAGAAAATCTTTAGCACAAGGAATTCAACATGTAGACTACAGCAACTCAGCGATGGAAGCACAAGAAGTTGTAAAAGAAGAATCTACTTCAATGAGATGACTACTGTAATGATCCTTGGTGAGCTAGTGAGAAATATAAACTTTAGTTTGGAGTTTGTTTTATTTTGCTTTGTTTTGCTTTTCAGAGCCTTCATACCACTATTCATGTGCCATTTTAGAACTCTTATATATTTTTTCTTTCTCCTGTGTATGTGTGACAGGGGGTGGGAGAGAGGAGAGCTTTAAAAATATTGTAGTAAAGTATTTTGTATAGCTGTGCTTTGGATTATGATTGCTCTGTAAAAGAACAATCAAGAACAGCTAAAATATTTTATTAATTGATTAACCTATTCTTTCATTGTTGTAACCTGAGAACCAAGTCAAAACATGGCAGACAAGGGGGGATCCCCTGCACAGGAACCTTCCCTGGTAGCCCAGGGTTTTGGCAGATGAAGGGAGAAAAAGTGATGAGAAATTTACACACATACACGTACAGTCTTCTGACTCATGAAAGAGGACACCTCAAGCCCAGTATCCAAGATGATTTATTAGGAATTTGGGGGTGAGTATACACAAGGCAAAAAATGAAAAGGTAGCAGTTTCTTGTTCTATTAAACAGGCAGTTCTTTGTTCAAGGAAAAAAAGATATCAGGCTGAAGGACAGGAGAGTACTAAACTATGTATCAAAGGATACTTCGGGGGAGAATTTAATCAAGGAAAGTTATATTCTTCAGGTCAAGTTATCTGTAGCTGCAGGGTATCTGCAGGGGCAATTATCAATTACTTTCTAGTTTTATTTATATCCTTGTCTCTAAGCTGTTGATTTCTATCTAGACATTCCCTAGACTATTTTCTAATCTACTTTGCTAGACATTCCAACCCACCTTTGCCACCATAGGTGTGCATTGCAGGGGGAAGCTGAAATTCAGGGCCATAACTCACTCAAGATTTCAGGGGCAATGCCAATATACTGTAGCTTTCACCCACACATTTCATCCTACTAACCAGTGCACCCTATTTTATGTCAGGCTGGGTGTTACAGATATAAGTGTGAGAAAGAGAGCGGAGACTCTGCCTTCGTGATGCCTGCACAGAAACAGGGGAACATGTCCTGTGAAGGAGGCAATGTCAGGGGTGTTCACAACTACTCTGATAGGAGAGGTAGAATATTAGAGGAATTTCAGGTTTAGTTTGTGGTGGGAGTGGATCAGAGTGAGGATTGCCAGGAAAGTCTTCCTGGATTAAATGTAGCTCTAAATGATGTTTTCCTGTTGTCATTGTTCATTAAAAATACTTAATGAGGGAGGCAGAACAAGATGGCGGAGGAGATGCACCCCCTGAGTCAACTCTCCTGGTGATTTCAGGTGAGAGTGGGCTTATTGGATACCTTCTGCATGGCATCCTTGCACGGATAAGCAGCGCAGGGCGAGCAGCAAAGAGGTGAATTGCTGGACTGGAAGTGTAGTCCAGAACTACGCTGTCAGCCAGAAAAAACTCAGGGCAGCAGCTGAAACGGCTCCATCTGTGCCCTGCGGCGTTAGGTCCGGGGCTCACGCCCTGTGACGCCAGGTCGAGGCTTGCATCCTGAGAGACAGAAACCAATCCTTCCCCCATGAAAGGCTCCTGTACCCAGTTCGTGGGGAGTTTGTGTGTCTCGCAGAGAGTGAAGTGAGGCGTGGACTCCCAAGCTGAATTTAGTAGCCAGAAATGGGAGACACTTGGACCCGGTTTAGGGTGCCAGAGATTCAGGCATTCGGACAGAAACTTGAGGGGAAGGGACTCTGCTTAGAAACCGATCCATCCTATAATTTTAGAAGTCTATGTGGAGCTGCACTGACGCGGCGACCAGCAGGGTGAATCAGTTCCCCTCTTACAAACACTGAAAAATCTTTCAAACTTCCTGCTGCAGCTATGGCGGCAGCAGCAGTGGCAGCGCAGCAGCCCCTCCCCCACTGGAATACAGACCGCACAAGGGGCGCCCCAGCTCTTTTCCCTCGGACCACAACGGTTTTCTGTTGGAGGGGAAATTAGGAGTTGCGTGAAAGTCTGACAAAGTGTGAACTTGTGTGCCAAGTTTAGAGGACAGATAGGAGGGGCGGCTGCTAGGAACCAGATGTAAAGTAAAACCTCCAAAATGGCGTCTCCATAACACCTTTTCCAGAAGCCTAGAGAACTCAAATTCTGATCTGCAGCCAGCCATCTGGCACATGAAACTAAACCAAGGCGCCCAACACTTTGCGGGATCTGTTGTAGGGAGAATCTGGGCATCCAGCCAGCAAAGATTCTCCTTTAATATATATATATATATACTTTTTTCTTTTTTTTCTTTTTTCTTTTTTCCCTTTCTATTTTTGCTATCAGCACAGGGACCATCATTCACAGCACCACCTGTGGTCTAGAAACTATACTGCAGCATGATTATACAAATACTTTTTAACTGACACCCTTCCGCATTGAAAAAGGGACTTGTTTGTATATTTTCAAAAAAAAAAATTGTCTTAGCAGTGCCCTCCTTTTCCTTTTTTTCTTTTTAATTTATAATTTTTTACTTTTTATTTTCATTATATATA
>CAUYQV010124788.1:0-25371 GCA_963574575.1 Galagoides demidoff
TGGTCCCAGCTACTTGGGAGGCGGAGGCAGGAGACTCGCTTGAGCCCAGGAGTTGGAGGTTGCTGTGAGCTGTGATGCCATGGCACTCTACCCAGGGGGATAGCTTGAGGCTCCATCTCAAAAAAAAAAAAAAAAAAAAGACTACCAGCAGAACAGGTCCTTGGCCCCTGGAGCCATGGCCCTGAGTCAGCCTGGCCTGGAGGGTGAGGGGCATTAAGTTCAGCTGCCCTAGACCTGTCAGGTCCAGTCATGGGGTCTTGGGCCCCAAGCTGCTTCTCACAGTCAGTGCTTAAGCCCATGCCCTTGACAGCCTCCACTGCTACCCGCTCAGCACCCTCCTGCTCATGCACAAGGGCAGAGGTCACGTGAACAGCCAGAGCCCACTCTATCCACCCCACCCCAGGCCTCTGCCTAATAGGGCCTGGTCTCCAGGGCTCAGCCAGGACCCAAAACCATCCATGTGTCCTAGCTCAAAAACTGTTGCCTGGAGGTGTTGGGGACGCAGGCTCCTCTCTCCTGACTCCTGCACCAGCGTCCCTTTGTCAAACAGATAACACTTATCAGGCACATGGGCTGGCCTTCCAGAGGACCCCAGAGAGAAAGGGATCCTCATGGCCACACAGCAGGTCAGAGGGACAGTTTAGCCTGCAGAGGACTCTCCCACTGCCCCCCACCCCCATCCTTCAGGGTGAGGCTGGGGGGGCCCTGGGTGCCATCTGGTGTCTCCAGCATTTGTCAGGATCCTTGGAGGGTCCCTGCCCCTCCCCTCCCACTGAGGATACATGGGCATAGAGAAGGCTTGTGTCCAGGGCTCCCCATTCCCCTAGAGCAGTGGTTCTCAACCTGTGGCATTAGGAAGGTTGAGAACCACTGCCCTAGAGCATAGGGGCTCCTGCTGGCATCACAGTCATCCCAGGGGGATGAGAACTATACTGTCCTGCCAGGCTCCACGGTGGTCAGTGTGAATAGACTTCAGGGGAGGTGGTGAGGGCTCCACCTGGCACCCACAGGGCACAGTCCTAAAGCCTGGAACTGGGAGTTCCCAGATGCCACCCCCCACACGCCCTGCCTGGCAGGCCCATGTGCACACACCTATGGGCCACCCTCACTCCTGCACCCAGGCCCCCAATCTGGGTACATGATACACATGTGCACCTCAGCAGCGGGAAGTGCAGGACAGTTCTGAAGAGCCTGTCGGCTGCAGGCAAAAAATAAGGAAGAGTGTGGGACGTTCTCCAGCGTCCCTTGTGGCATGTGGGGACTGCCAAGTCACAGCTGGGAAGGTCTGGTTGCTGCCGTGGCCTCACACCTGCCCTTCTAGCAGCTGCCTCTGTTCTTTCTGTTCCCAGAAACACTCATTTTCCACGGCCCTTCTCAAAAGATGTCCCAGGGCTGGGGCCAGGCCGTGGGTGGGGTGAGCTCAGGCCTTCCAGCCCCCACCCCCATCCTGGCTTTCCTCTGCCCCATGGCCAGCAGGGAGTGGCATGTGCCCCCCTACTTCTAAGGGAGGGCCCTGGTGATGAGTGATGTGCCCCATGTTTGCAGCTGATCCAGCCTCCACCTGCTGCGTAATCTTGGGAAGGGGGCTCAGGGCCAGGGCCTCTCCTGCTCTGAGATCCCTATTCCCCAGCCCCCCTGCAGCTCTGGTAGCCCATAAGGGTAGGACTTCTCCTGTTCAGTCCCATCCCCCATCTGACAGATGAGGGCAGCTCAGAGAGGTTAAGTAACTTACCTAAGGCCACACAGCAAAGAGACTATTGGGGTTACGGTGGGAATGGGGCCATTCTCTCAGCCAGGTAGCTGGACAGCCACAGGCACAGTGCCCATGTCACAATGGGTACATAGGCTGCCAGCAGCCAGTCAGAGCTGAGGCACCTGATGGCCAAGTTCATGTTCCCCTCACGCCCTGGCTTTCCTGACATCTGGAAACAGGTCTGTTCTGGGAAACTCTCAGTCAGGGCCATGGAAACGAGCCCCAGTCTGGGCTGTCCTTTTCCTCCTGGACAGTCAGCTATTTGTTATCCTCCTCAGGCTGGGGAGGGCAGGAGCACAGTGCCCGGCCATGTCCCTCACAGCCCCCCTTACTCTGTAGACCTCACAGGTGCACATGGGCCCTGCTGTCCCTGGCTGTGTGGTGTGGGGAGATCTCAGCTGCCAACCCTGTGGTGCCCAGTGCAGTGGTTATAAATGTACCAGGAAGGCCACCTGGAAGACAGTGTGGGCCATTGCTTCGGGCAGCAGCCCTGGAGCTCTGGGCGGCAGCCATGCATGCAGCCTCCCTGAACCTTAGCTGGGCAGGGGTGGGGCTGAATTGGCCTCAGTGCTGTGCGCCTTACCTCACCCGTCCATGGCCTTGGCAGGATGATGACCTGGATGTGGGCCCCCTGGCAGGGCTGCAGGGAGGCCCTGCAACAGCCCCCAAGCAGAGGTCACGGCTAGCCACCCGGTTCCGGGTCAAAGCCCACTGGCTGCTGGTGGCCGCAGGGCGGACCCTGGCCGTAACACTGCTCGCACTGGCAGGTACCCACCAAGGCAGGGAGGGGTCTGGGAGCTCCCCAGTGACCAAGGAGACAGCAACAGCAGGCCTGACTACCCCCTCTGCCCATTCGCAGGCATCGCTCACCCCTCAGCCTCCTCCAGCATCTACCTGTTGGCCTTCCTGACCATCTGCACCTGGTGGGCCTGCCATCTCCCCATCAGCCCTCTGGGCTTCAACACCCTGTGCATCATGGTGGGCTGCTTTGGCGCCGGCCACCTCATCTGCCTCTACTGCTACCAGATGCCCTATGCCCAGGACATGCTCCCACCTCCAGGCATCTGGGCCAGGTGAGAACTGGCTTGCATGGCTCTAGGTCCTGCCTGTCTGGCCACGTCTGAGCCTTTGGATGGATCCATGGCCTCTGAGGACAGTGGTTAGTGATGCACCTTCTCTGGGCAGGGTGTTTGGTCTCAAGGACTTCCTGGGCCCCTCCAACTGCTCCAGCCCCAATGCACTAACCCTCAACACTGGCCATGACTGGCCTGTGTACGTGAGCCCTGGGGTGCTGCTGCTGCTCTACTACACAGTGACGTCCCTCCTGAAGCTTCGCAGACCTGACCCCTCCTGCCAGGTGAGCCCCTGCCTCACCCCTCTGGCCTGCCCAGTCTCTGGCCCCACCACCTCTACATGGATTGAGCTCCTGGCTTTGTTCTGCAGACGGTGCACAGGGAGCGGGAGATGGAGCTGGCCGAGATGGACCAGTGGTCCCAGGACGGGGAAGCCACCCAGGTGAGGAGTTGGGTGAAGGGGGTGTGCATGGGGCCGTCTGCCCACAGTTGGCTCACCCCTGGGTCCTCTGCAGCTTGCCGTTCCCACACCCGCAGCGTCCGACACCAACGCTGACAGCTGCATTGTACATGACCTGACCGGCCAGACACCCGTCCGACAGCGGCCCGGTCAGTGTGGCATGCACGAAGGGGCCCCAGGTTCAGTTCCTTCCTTGGACACCCAGCCTGTGCAGCTTTGCAGATTCACATGGCTTTGGAGGCCAGTGCTGCCCCCTAGTGGCTGCTGGTCATCTGGCATATCCTCCCCTAAGCCTGTCCACCCTCTGCTCATGCTAAGCTGCCCAAGGTTGTCAGGTGGCCATGCTGCTGACCCTGTAACCCTGCGGGGAGCCCTCCAGGACCCTGCCAGATTGGCCTCGGGTGGGGACTCCTTCTGGGGGTGGGTGCAGACGGGCATGTGACAGCTAGGGAGCTTGGTGTTGGCTGTGTCATGGGGGAGGGGCTGGGGATGCTTTCTGGGTGTTTTCTTTTTTTTTTTTGAGACGGAGCCTCAAGCTGTCCCCCTGGGTAGAGTGCCATGGCATCACAGCTCATAGCAACCTCCAACTCCTGGGCTCAAGCGTGTGTCCTGCCTCCGCCTCCCAAGTAGCTGGGACCACAGGCGCCCACCACAACGCCCGGCCGTTTTTTGGTTGCAGCCATCATTGCTGTTTGGCAGGCCCAGGCTGGGGATTCAAACCCACCACCTTAGGTGTACGTGGCTGGCGCCTTAGCCGATTGAGCCACAGGCACCGCGCCTGGGTGTTTTCTTTACCCTAAGTTTTGTGATTTGTTTGTAAGTGAAGCAAATGAAGTTGTCAGTCTCAGGTGTCGGCTCCCTGAGGGTTTTTACATATGCAGAGCTCAAAGGGGGTCACAGCCGCCTTAGAGCAGCCTGTCTTTTCAGGGTTGCAGAAGCCAAGGCTCAGAGAGGGTCAGGAACTGACCAAGGTCACACAGCACCTTCAGGAACAGTGTCAGACCCAGCAGCTGGGGCCTTTTCCTTATTTCCTGCCCAGTGTTCATAGTGGCCATCTGCTGACCCTGGCTCCTATCTGCTGGCTGAACCTGGCTCCCTGCTGCCCTGTTCTTACTATCCAAATTTTAGGGCAAACTTAGGTGTGGGAAGGGACTCTACCAGGTCCCCCTCTTGGAGCTGACCTCTGTCCCCATTCCTCAGCACGCTCAAGGCTCGCTGAGCCAAAGGAGCCATCTCCGCTGCATGGCCTGGGCCACCTTGTCATGGACCAGAGCTACGTGTGTGCCCTTATTGCCATGATGGTGAGGACCAGCAGTTGGTGGGGGCCCTCCATGGGTGCTGCCATGAGCACTGGGAGGTGGAGGTTGTATGCATGTGTGTGCGTGTGCACTTATGTGCATCCTGTGCCAATGTGCCCCAAGCTCAGCAGGGCACGTTCCCTTCCCATGACAGCACCGCTTGACTGTGGTTCTGCCACCTGAGGGTTGGGGCAGCGGGCCTGTTGTCTGGGTGGGTGCCCTGTGGAGACCTGCCTGGCCTGCCGCAGGTATGGAGCATCACCTACCACAGCTGGCTAACCTTCGTACTGCTGCTCTGGGCCTGCCTCATCTGGACAGTACGCAGCCGCCGCCAGCTGGCCTTACTGTGCTCGCCCTGCCTCCTGCTCTACGGGCTGGCACTGTGCGGCCTGCGCTATGTGTGGGCCATGGACCTGCGCCCTGAACTGCCCACCACCCTGGGCCCCATCAGCCTGCGCCAGCTGGGGCTGGAGCACACCCGCTATCCATGCCTGGACCTTGGAGCCATGGTGAGTGTCTACTCACCAGGGCAGGGACGCCTGGGAGCATGTGTGCTGTGTATGGGGTTTCTGCTGGATGACCCGTGAAGACAGTGCCTCTCTGTCCAGCATCCACTTGCCCAACACAGAGGAAGCTCCAGGAGAGCAGGACTGGGTCTGATTGTCACCAGGGGTCCCCATTGGCCTGCCCTGGCCAGCCTGGAATAATGAATGAATGAGCTGTGTTGCTGTGGGCACCATCCCCTGTGTCCCCGAGCACTGTCAGCATACACTCTGCTTGCCTGACATAGACTCTGTTGGCACCACGCACAGCCCTTGGTCACATGTTCCCAGGCACTTGTGTGCCTCATACGGGAAAGGGTGTGCCATCGTGTCTGCCACGTGTCTACAGGCAGGGGGTTGAAGGAGATGTGAGATTTGTGAACCTGCGTGTGCAACTGTCTTGTGCATATGAGCCTGCGTGTGAGCAAATGCGTGTGTACGCTTACACGTGAGCCTATGGTCCGTGTCTGTGTGCAGGAGTGAGGCTATGTGTGTGCCTGCGCGTGAGCCTATGGCATGGGAATGTGTGTATCTGTGCACCACGTGGACATGAGCAAGGTGGGGGGAAGCTGGTGCAGGGAGAACCGGGCCCTGGCCATGGGGTGCCAGAGCCCCAGCCTACAGTGACACCTCCGCTTGTTTCAGTTGCTCTACACTCTGACCTTCTGGCTCCTGCTGCGCCAGTTTGTGAAGGAGAAACTGTTGAGGACAAAGAAGGCTTCGGCCGAGCTGACCGAGGTCACCGTGGCAGACACAGGTGCATGGTGGGGCCCGGGGGTGGGGCTGAGGATTGAGGGCACCCTCTCACCTCCTGATGCCACCACCACTCTCCCCTGCTTGGTCCGCAGAGCCCACGCGGATGCGGACGCTGCTCCGGAGTCTGGGCGAGGTGGTGAAGGGCGCATACGCCAAATACTGGATCTACGTGTGCGCCGGGATGTTCATCGTGGTCAGCTTTGCTGGCCGCCTCGTGGTCTACAAGATTGTCTACATGTTCCTCTTCCTGCTCTGCCTCACGCTCTTCCAGGTGCCTGCGGGGACGGCTGGGGCTGGCAGGCAACCCTCCCCACAGCGCCTCACCGCCTGCACCCCGCCCACCCACAGGTCTACTATAGTCTGTGGCGGAAGCTGCTCAAGGCATTCTGGTGGCTCGTGGTGGCCTACACCATGCTGGTGCTCGTGGCTGTCTACACCTTCCAGTTCCAGGACTTCCCCACGTACTGGCGCAACCTCACAGGCTTTACCGACGAGCAGTGAGTCTGAGGTGGGGGTCGGCGTGGGGGCCTGAGCCCACGAGTGACTGGGCCCCAGGCTGACGCCACCCCTTGCACAGGCTGGGGGACCTGGGCCTGGAGCAGTTCAGCGTGTCCGAGCTCTTCTCCAGCATCCTGGTGCCCGGCTTCTTCCTGCTGGCCTGCATCCTGCAGCTGCACTACTTCCACCGGCCCTTCATGCAGCTCACCGACCTGGAGCGCCCGCTCCCGCCTCCCACCAGCCCCCCACGCTGGACTCACAGGTGCGGTCCTTCTGAACCGGGAAGGAGCTGGGTGGGATAGCACCTCAGTCTGGCGGGCTGCA
Organism: Galagoides demidoff; assembly: GCA_963574575.1. NCBI lineage: Eukaryota > Metazoa > Chordata > Mammalia > Primates > Galagidae > Galagoides > Galagoides demidoff. The sequence goes on from CAUYQV010124788.1 coordinate 6,705, forward strand.
CACACCTGGTGTTGCTGCCGCTGCAACAGACATGATGGTGGTCACAGAGTGGGCTGTGTCCTTGAGCCTCCAGAGCTCAGGGAGAGGGCAGGAACAGCTGGGAAGTGACACTCCCGGGTTCCCCCCAGGCAGGACCCTGTGAGCAGGACCCCACTGCTGCAGGAGGAGGAGGGGGCACCTAGGGCTGAGGACTCGAGCTCAGCTGGCCTCCACCCCACCATGCAAGTGCCTGACGGTGAGTCAGGAGTGGGGGTGGGGTAGAGTGCAGCCCCATCAGGCAGACATCCTGGGCCTGAGTACCCCCTGCACGGCCAGGTACCCTCTGAGCCCAGGAGCCCTGCCCTGCTCGGGTGGACTCCTCACTGACCCCCACCACAGGCACAGTCAGCAAGTGGGGCCTGGTTGCTGAGCGGCTGCTGGACCTGGCGGCTGGCTTCTCGGATGTCCTCAGCCGTGTGCAGGTGTTTGTGTGGCGTCTCCTCGAGCTGCACGTCTTCAAGCTGGTGGCCATGTATACTGTCTGGGTGGCCTTGAAGGAGGTGCGTGCGTGGCAGGCTCTGACTGTCCCCTGAGTCTGTTTGTTGGTACATGTGGGGTCACTTCCACCCACCCCGCTGGCCTCTCCACAGGTGTCGGTGATGAACCTGCTGCTGGTGGCACTCTGGGCCTTTGCCCTGCCCTACCCCCACTTCCGGCCCATGGCGTCCTGCCTGTCCACTGTGTGGACCTGCGTCATTATCGTGTGCAAGATGCTGTACCAGCTCAAGGCTGTCGACCCTGTGCTGTACTCCCGAAACTGCACGAAGGTAGAGACCATGCTTCAGCACGGGCGGTCAGCAGCAGGCAGGTTCCCCGGGAGGCTGGGGTAGCTTTCTAGAGCGTGCGTCCTTCCACCTGGTCTGTGGAGGATCAGGGCCTACTCCCCAGCATGAAGGGGTCCTCAGGCTCAGAGGTCACCTGAACCCAAACCCGTTAAGGTGGCTGGCTCCAAGGCTGGCAGCCCCTGGGTCCCTGGCTAGGCAGCTGCTGTCTGGCCTAGACCTGGACCAGACCTATGGCTTTCCTGCCCTCCACTGGGTTCAGGGCTGGGGTGGATGCTGACAATTAGCCCCCTGCCAGCCCTTCCCCAACAGCACCAACCTGCTGGCGACAGAAATCAACCAGTCTGTGCTGTACCGGGGGCCTGTGGACCCTGCCAACTGGTTTGGGGTACGGAAGGGATACCCCAACCTGGGTTACATCCAGGTGAGTGCTGGGCTGGAGGGGTGGGTGAGGTGGTGAGGCAGACGGGGTGGGCCTGGTCGCCCCAGCTGATTCCCTCCCCCCAGAACCACCTGCAGATCCTGCTGCTGCTCATCTTCGAGGCAGTGGTGTACCGGGGCCAGGAGCAGCACCGCCGTCAGCACCAGCTGGCCCCTCCACCCGCCCAGGCCGTGTGTGCTGATGGCACCCGCCAGCAGCTTGACCAGGACCTGCTCAGCTGCCTCAAGTACTTCATCAACTTCTTCTTCTACAAATTTGGGCTAGAGGTGAGGTCGGGGGCCACCCCTCCCCAGGCCCTGTGGCCCGGAGGCTGCACCGTGCCAGGGAGCAAAGTTAGGAGAGGCTCAGCACTGTCCCCGTGGTGTGTGGGTGCCGAGAGGAGGTTGTGGGATGGGCTAGGGCCTCACTCTGCCGTGGAGCCCCCTCCCTGAGCCTCTCCAGGTGTCTGGGCCTGGTGGTGCTGGCTCCCACCTGTGCTGGGGCCTCCCCATGTTGCAGGGAGACTGGGCAAGGGGGGCCCAGAAGGTCCCTTCCCACCCACTCAGTGTATGCCGCCCTCCATCCCCACCCCAGATCTGCTTCCTGATGGCTGTGAATGTGATTGGGCAGCACATGAACTTCATGGTCATCCTGCACGGCTGCTGGCTGGTGGCCATCCTCACCCGCAGGCAGCGCCGGGCCATCGCCCGCCTCTGGCCCAACTACTGCCTCTTCCTCACTCTCTTTCTGTTGTATCAGTACCTGCTGTGTCTTGGTGTCCCCCCAGTCCTGTGCAAGGGTGAGCATGGAACCGGGGGGCTGGTGCGGCTCAGGGCTCTGTGGCTGTATGAAAGCCCATCAGGTGTTTCGTGCCCACCCCAGGCTGCCGCCCACCTACCACACCCCATGACCTGTCATGCCCTCTGGGGTCTGTGCTGCAGCCGTGTCTAGGGGTGGCCTGGCTTCCTCTGTGGCTGGCTGCTGTCTTTTCCTTTTCTGCCCAATATTCTATTTGGAAACATTTCCAATTTCCAGAAAAGATGTAAGAACAGTATGAGGAACTATATGCTCTCTCTGGGCCCCATGAGGCTTAGTCGTGACGCTTTGACCCCAAATACTGCATCAGCACATGTCCTTTGAGAGTGGGGTGCTCTGAGTCCATGGGAGGCCACATGAGGCAGTCCACACCACCCAGCGTGTCTGCTCCACTCAGGCGGCCTGGCCCCTGCAGTGACGCCTGTGACACAGGATTCAGTCTGATGTTTGCTTTTAGTCTTTTGTCACCTTTGGTCCAGACCCTGGTCCCCGTCCTGGGCTTCATGTGGTCCTTTTCCCCAGGGTGAGAGGTCACATGAGTGGTGAGAAAGACCTGCAACCTCTGGGCTCCTAAGTTATTGATTCAGTTGGGGAGGCCTGGGGCTGGCAGGCCTGGCACCTCCTGACGTCCGACCTCCACAGATTACCCATGGCGCTGGAGCCAGGCCATCCCCATGAACTCCGGGCTCATCAAGTGGCTGTACCTGCCCGACTTCTTCCAGACCCCCAACTCCACAAACCTCTTCAGTGAGTACTGCCGGCTGGGCCCCTCCACCCTGGCCTCCCATGGGGGTGGGGGCATCTGTGGGGTCATAAATGTTCTGCATATAGAGCTTGAGCCAGCAAGGGGATGGGTCACCTAGACCTTGCTAGGTCCATGCCCTATTTCCTCAGCTGGGAGCCTTCCGTGAGTACACCCCCCACCCCACAGGCACCTCCACAGGGACTGAGGGCTCCAACTCTCGGCGGGCAGACAAGGCTCTGTCAGAGCAGCTCCACCACACACACCTGTGTCTGCTAACAGGGGCACATGATGCAGCCCACATGCCCCGACATGCTACTCAGACACGCAGCACATGTATACAGGTGTGTCTCGGACCTGACGCACACTCACAGAGACCACACGCACTGGTCCTCACACAGGCAGATGTGTCTACCCCAGCTCCTGCACACAGCATACTCAGTCCCCACAGCATGTGCTCCACCCACCCTACCAGGTGTGCTGTGGGGATTCACAGCCACTCCTCCTGTGTCCTGCAGGTGACTTCCTCCTGCTGCTCTGTGCCTCCCAGCAGTGGCAGGTGTTCTCGGCCGAGCGCACGGAGGAGTGGCAGCGTGTGGCTGGCCCCAACACTGACCACCCAGAGCCTCTGCGGGGGGAGCCCAACCCCGTGCCCAACTTCATCCACTGCAGGTGGGGCTCGGGCCTCACACTGCCCGCCCGGGGGCCTTTTTGGGAGGTGGCAGGGACACCACAGTGACAGCCCCACCCACAGGTCCTACCTCGACATGCTCAAGGTGGCTGTCTTCCGCTACCTGTTCTGGCTGGTGCTGGTGGTGGTGTTCATCACGGGTGCCACCCGCATCAGTGTCTTCGGCCTGGGCTACCTGCTGGCCTGCTTCTACCTGCTGCTCTTCGGCACCAGCCTGCTGCAGAAGGACACGCGGGCGCAGCTTGTGCTGTGGGACTGCCTCATCCTCTACAACGTCACCGTCATCATCTCCAAGAACATGCTCTCGGTGAGCCAGGGCTACCCAGCGCTCTGTTCCTGTCCAACCCCCGGGCCCAGCCTGACTGACCCCCTCCTTTCCAGCTCCTGTCCTGCGTCTTTGTAGAGCAGATGCAGACCAGCTTTTGCTGGGTCATCCAGCTATTCAGCCTCGTGTGCACCGTCAAAGGCTACTACAACCGTGAGTGTGTAGGGGCGGCGGGCACGGGGTGCACAGACACCTGCTGCGTCTGGGCGCTGAGCCTGCCCCTTGCCTGTCTTACAGCCCAGGAGATGATGGCCAGAGACCAGGACTGCCTGCTGCCCGTGGAGGAGGCTGGTATCCTCTGGGACAGCGTCTGTTTCTGCTTCTTGCTGCTGCAGCGCCGGGCCTTCCTTAGCTACTACTTCCTGTATGTCAGGGCTGACCTTCAAGCTACTGCCCTGCAGGCCTCCAGGTGAGCCTCAGGCTCCCCTTGGGGTGGGGAAGTGCATTGCTGGAGACCTTGGTGACACTGGCAGTCACGTAGCGGGAGAACCAAAGGACCTCAACAGACTCTCTGGAACTATCACATGCTCTTTCAGCCCGCGTGCTGGGTCAGAGCAGGCAGACTGGACATTTGGGAGGGAGCAGTCATCCAGTTGCCCCTCTGCTACTGGCTGGCCTGAGTGCACCCCAGCTGGATGGCCCCAGGGTGTTTGGCTACCCGGCAGAGGGCCCTCCTCCCCTGAGCTGAGCTTTGGTTTTGGCTGGCTTTATGGTGGGCTGCACACACCAGGCCTCTCTCCCCACATGCACCACAGAGGCTGGTGTGGGGGTAGCAGATGCCTGCTGGCAGGTAGTCAGAAGAGGGCCTTGGGTGTGATCAGGGAGAGCAGGGCAGACTTCTGGGAGCTGAGTCAAGGCTTTGTCCCTGTCCTCATGCTGCCTTCCCCTCCCACAGGGGCTTTGCCCTCTACAATGCTGCCAACCTCAAAAGCATCGATTCCCACCGCCAGGCAGAGGAGAAGTCTCTGGCTCAGCTAAAGAGACAGTAGGTGCCCTCTGGGGCGGGGATGTCCAGGCCCTCCTGTTGGCCCGTGCTAAGCCGGCTCACACCTGCAGGATGGAACGGATTCGTGCCAAGCAGGAGAAGCACCGCCACCCAGGACGCAGCCACCCCCAGGAACCCCCGGGCCCTGCGGACTCCGGGCAGGAGCCAGGTGAGCACAGACAGAGCCCCAAACCTCAGAGGGCCACCGTGTTCGCATATCTGTGCCCACTGGAGTCTGCCTGCGTCCGTGCCATGCAATGTCCCACGGGCTCCCAGCCCACCTGTCGTGTGCCCTGTGGTCACCATCTGTTCCACAGGCCCAGTGGCTGCCTGTCTGCACATGTGGGCTCTGTCCTCTTCCCCCAGGGCTCTGACCACAGCCCATGTGCCCCTATCAGTTGGACTCTTAAGTCTGAGTCTATCCAGTCCCCAAGGTTGTGGCTTTCTCAGCCTCCTGGGCCACCCCAACTTCTCACTGCTTGTGCTCACCCTGCCCCCTGCCCACAGGGCCTGGCAGTCCAGGGGGCTCCTTCCTGCCACGGAGACAGTGGTGGCGGCCCTGGCTGGACCATGCCTCAGGTACCCCGACCGTGACCACTTGCCTATGCCCCTTCCCTGGCTGCTGTCTTAGCTTCCCTTTCGCTGCCTGCTGGACGCGTCTGGTTGGGGGGGGTACCTCTCTGGCCCGAGCACATTCTCTTCTCCCTGCTGCCTCTGAGGGCTCCTTCTACTGCTGGAGTCTCAGCACTGGCCTCTAGTCATACAGTGATGGTGGGTCCCCCAAGGGCAGATTGGGCTTTGTGCTTGTGTTTTGTGACTCTCAGATTCAGCAGTTTGAGCTTTCACTGATGTCTGCTGTCTGTCCCCTCTACACCCTGCCCCTGCTTGCTGTCTGGTCTCGTCCTGCCACATTGGCCTGTGTCCTGTGTGTGTGCCGTCATTCGCCCGCTTGCCCAGGGCTTTCCCCCACGGGAAGGGTGGCGCCTGGACCTCAGCCCTGTTGGGGGGTTGCCGAGGGAGCCCAGGCTGGGCAGCACACCCGGGCCTGTTTCTGGCCCATCCCAAACTGAAGAAATGGACCCAAGAGGTCTTGCTGAGGTGCTGGGGGCCACCTGTGCAGGGGAGACCCTCAGTCCCTCTGCCACCTGCCCACAGTCATCCATTCCGGGGACTACTTCCTGTTTGAGTCAGACAGTGAGGAGGAGGAGGAAGCCCTGCCAGAGGACCCTAGGCCGTCAGCACAGAGCCCTTTCCAGGTGGGTTGGGAGGGCCCCTACTTGCTCTCATCTGTCCCTGGAGATCCTTGCCCTAGGCTAGGGCAGTGGGGAGGGGGAGCAGACACCCCCAGCCTGGGCACCCAGCTCCTGCCCCTCTAGGAATCCCTCCTAGCCCAGCAGATCTCCCAGGTCACTCAGGAAACCAGCCCATCTCTGCCTACTGCCTCCCTGGTGCCGACTCTGACCACCCAGCCTGTGGTGGCTGCCAGTGGCCTAGTCTACAGCAAGGGTGCATATGTCCTTGCTAGACACTTGTCAGGAGCTGGCACTATGTGCCCCAGAACTGTGCTAGGTGGGCTGCACCATTGGTGTCTGTCTCACAGCCCCTCAGGCTCCATCTCCAATGAGGGCTCAGGGACATGAAGGTCCCCAGTGGGTCCAGACAGTGGGGATCTGGTGTCAGGCCTGTCTGACCCCAGCCAGGCTCCTCCTCCTCCTTTTCCTGAATTGGATCCAATGACTTGGGGAAACCAAAGCTCTAACCCAGAGGACCTGGCCCCCAGATGGCGTACCAGGCATGGGTGACCAACGCCCAGACGGTGCTGAGGCAGCGGCGGCGGCAAGACCAGGCAGGGCAGCTGCCCACTGGTGAGCTGGGTGGCTGGGTGCTCTGGTGGGGGAGCTGTTGGGAGGCAAGATACTGAGCAGCACCCCTGTGCCCAGGAGGTGGCCAGGACCAGGAGGTGGAGCCAGTGGAGGGCCCTGAGGAAGAGATCACAGGTGAGTGGGCCAAAGGGGCTGGGTGCTGGGGACACTCTGGCCGGCTGGTCACTCCTCCAGCACCCTCCTGCATTCTCTTTGCAGGCCGCAGTCATATGCTACAGCGGGTGCTGAGCACAGTGCAGTTCCTGTGGGTACTGGGGCAGGCGCTGGTGGATGCTCTGACGCACTGGCTGTGGGACTTCACCAGGCACCACCGCACCATGAGCGACGTGCTGCTTGCAGAGCGCTACCTCCTCACACAGCAGCTCCTACGGGTGAGCACTGCCCCGCCCGCTAGCACACCTTGGCCCTCGTGCCCCCTGCCCCGCCCACTAGCACACCTTGGCCCTCGTGCCCCGCCCGTCCCAACCACACACCTACCTACCCACCAGCCCTGCCCACACTCCACAGTCCCACCCACAAGCCCCTTCTGCCCACCCAGTTTGACAGCCATATCCTTGCACCAGCTGCTAGTCAGCTGTGCCCTGGTCATGCCCTGCCTGTGCACGCCACCCCTCCCCACCCCAGCAGGCCTTGCCCTGGGCTGCACCCTGTTTAGGGACCATTTCTGGTACAGTTTGGGCATCCCTGAGGCCCTCTGCTGCCCTATAGGAAGGAGAGGTGAGCCGGGGAGTTCTGGACCAGCTGTATGCCAGTGTGGGTGAGGCCACACTGCCAGGATTCTCAGAGGCCCGCCACATACCCAGCACAGGATCCAGGTGGGTGTTGGCCAAGGAGCTGCTGAGCCAGGACCTTCCCCTCTTGGCAGTCCCAAGGGCCCAGCCTGACCTACAGCTGCTGCTCAGCCAGCCCGTCTTACCACTTGCCCACCAAAGCACCTTGGGGTGCTCCTCCATCCCCTGCCTATCCTGAAGACTGGGTGTGACCCAGAGCAGGCCACTCTGACCCAGCCTCCCTCTGGCAGCATGCTGGGGGCCGAGGAGCCCCTGAGCAGCGTGACCAACACCAGCAGCCCCCTGAGTACTGGCTACCACACGCGCAGTGGCAGCGAGGAGGCAGTCACCGACCCTGGGGAGTCTGAGGCCAAAACTTCTCAGCACGGCTCCCGAGAGCTTCCGGCCAGCACCCGCATCCGGATGCGGACAGCCAGCGAACTGCTCCTGGACAGGTGCAGCCGGCCACCCTTGTCAGGCCTATGGGGGGCATGACCATCTAGAGGCTAGTCAGCTTGGGAGCCCGTGTGCTACTGTGGCAGCTGACTGCAGATGACACCCAGCTCACATATCCCACAGGTGCCTGCAAATCCCAGAGCTGGAAGAGGCAGAGCAGTTTGCGGAGAAGCAGGGCCGGGCGCTGCGTCTGCTGTGGGCCGCGTACCAGTGCGTGGCCGCCCACTCGGAGCTTCTCTGCTACTTCATCATCATCCTCAACCACATGGTCACGGCTTCGGCCAGCTCCCTGGTGCTGCCTGTGCTCGTCTTCCTGTGGGCCATGCTATCCATCCCTCGGCCCAGCAAGCGCTTCTGGATGACCGCCATCGTCTTCACGGAGGTGGGCAGCGGCCGGCGGGAGGGCATGGGTGGCCTGCCCGCGGTGCTGAGCCCGCTTCCCCGCAGGTGGTGGTGGTCACCAAGTACCTGTTCCAGTTTGGCTTCTTCCCCTGGAACAGCCACGCAGTGCTGAGGCGCTACGAGAACAAGCCCTACTTCCCACCACGCATCCTGGGGCTGGAGAAGACCGATGGCTACGTCAAATACGACCTGCTGCAGCTCATGGTCCTCTTCTTCCATCGCTCCCAGCTGCTGGTGAGCAGCTGCAGTGGATGGGCAGCTCCTCAGGCTGGCTCCTGGCCCTACAGGCAATGCTGGGACCTCACCACCCTCTCCCCACAGTGCTACGGCCTCTGGGATCATGATGAGGACCCTCTGTCCAAGGAGGATGACAGGAGCAGTGGGAAGGAACAAGAGTCTGAGGAGGAGCCAGGGGTCCTGCTGGGCCCCCAGACCGAAGCAGGCACTGGGCTCCAGGAAGATTTGGGGGTGCCTGGGGCTACCACCAAGGATCACATTCAGGTAGAAGAAGTAAAGACCGGACCCAAGGATGGGGCCCCAGAGTCCCAAGTGGAGCTGAAGCCCCCCAGCACAAGGCGCATCAGTCTACGTTTTAGGAAAAGGAAGAGAGCGAGCCCAGAACCCGAAGGGCCAGCAGCCATTGGTATAGTAGCTCCGACCACAACCCCTCACCCAGCACTCTTGAATGTAGCCACTACCCTCCCACCATGTCTCGGGGAGGACCTGGAGCCCAGGACTCCCAGTTCCCCTAGGGCAGTGGTTCTTAACCTTCCAGATGCCATGACCCTTTTACAGTTCCTCATGTTGTGGTGACCCCCAACCATAAAATTATTTTTGTTGCTATTTCGTAACTGTAATTTTGCTACTGTTATGAATCATAATATAAATATCTGATAAGCATGATGGTCTTAGGCGACCCCTGTGAAAGGGTCGTTCAACCCCCAAAGAGGTCACGCCCCACAGGTTGAGAACAGCTGTCCTACAGGAAGCCTTGACTGTCAGCAGTGCTGGGCTGCCCTGGGCACAGGGTGAAGGGTCTGTCAACCTGGGCTGGCAATGCAGTGGGTGGGTGTTTGTCCGTACAGTGGGGATGCAGCCTTTGGGGTGGGCGTGCTCAATGAGTGATGGTTTCTCCACCACAGACACGAAGGGAGGGGAAGAGGAGGAGGAGGTGACCACTTCAGAGAGACAGAAGCTGCCAGGCCGTTCCCGAGAGAGAGTGAGGGCAGCCGCACTCTGGCTGCAGACCAGCTGCCTGTCTCTGTGAGTCACCCTGAGATGGGAACAGCCTGGGCAGTGGGGGCAGTGTGGGGAGGTGGGCACCCAGCTGAGCCCACCTGCCCACAGGGCCCAGAGCGTGTACCGGCCGCTGCGCTGTTTCTTCCACGACATTCTGCACACTAAGTACCGTGCAGCCACTGACGTTTATGTCCTCATGTTTTTGGCTGATGTTGTCGACTTCATCATCATCATCTTTGGCTTCTGGGCCTTTGGGGTGAGCTGGGTCAGGACACCCCCAGTGACTGCAGAGTCCAGCAGCTGCCATGCCCCCCAGGCTCTAGCTTCCCCTGACCCATTCTCTCCTGGCCACAGAAGCACTCAGCAGCCACAGACATCACATCCTCCCTGTCAGATGACCAGGTGCCCGAAGCCTTCCTGGTCATGCTGCTGATCCAGTTCAGCACCATGGTAGTTGACCGTGCCCTCTACCTGCGCAAGACGGTGCTGGGCAAGCTGGCCTTCCAAGTGGTCCTGGTGGTGGCCATCCACCTCTGGATGTTCTTCATCCTGCCTGCTGTCACTGAGAGGTGGGTGCTGCACCCCGAGGTGCTCAGCCTCCCCCCTGGGATGCTGGCACTCCTTTATGCAGGGCAGGTCTGGGGTCTCCAGGAGTCTGATTTCCAGGGGGGCTCTGACCTGCCCCTTCTACCCCAGGATGTTCAGCCAGAACGCAGTGGCCCAGCTGTGGTACTTCGTCAAGTGCATCTACTTCGCCCTGTCTGCCTACCAGATCCGCTGTGGCTACCCTACCCGCATCCTCGGTAACTTCCTCACTAAGAAGTACAATCACCTGAACCTCTTCCTTTTCCAAGGGTACGTACGGGGCTGCCTGGAGGTTGGGGAGCAGGCTGCACCGGCTGGGCCTGCTGCCCTTGGTGGACCACTGTAGGACCTGACAGGGACCCTGGCTGTGGGCAGGTTCCGGCTGGTGCCCTTCCTGGTGGAGTTACGGGCAGTGATGGACTGGGTGTGGACAGACACCACACTGTCCCTGTCCAACTGGATGTGTGTGGAAGACATCTACGCCAACATCTTCATCATCAAGTGCAGCCGAGAGACAGAGAAGGTACCTGGGCCCAGGGATGAGGCTCACAGGGAACAAGCGGGCTCCCCTGCAAGAGCCAGACGCATGAGCATCTCTCTCAGGGGAGTCCAGCCCATGCCGACAGGCCCCAGGGACCCAGAACTCTGCCATGTCAGAGCAGCAGCCACACAGGCTGGCAGGAGGGTGTGTCCACAGGGTTCATATTTTTTAACCACTTGAGAGAGACTTAATATACCACATGACTCACCTACTTGAAATGTGTAATTCAGTGGTTTTAGTACATTCAGAATTGAATGCCCACCGCTACAACCAATTTTAGAATATTTCTCTCTTCCCACAAAAGCCCAATGCCTGCTGGCTGCCATGCCTACCCCAGGTAACCTCTGATCTGCTTGCTGTCTCTATGGCTTTGCCAGTTCTGGACATTTCACAAAAATGGAGCTACATGGAGCCTGTCCTTTGGGGAGGTGCTTTGTACTTAGCACGTCTTCAGGGACCAACCGTGTTGCTGCATGTCCCATCCACCTGATGGTGGTGTTTCTGCAGAGAGCCACTGGCTCAGCTGGTGACTGTGCACTTAAAATATCCTGAAGATACACATTACCTGGTGCAGCTGTGCCCTCCCATCGTCCCACTCCCCCACCCCAACCTGGTGATGCAAGGTGTCCTGATTTGATGTGTGCACTTCCTGGCCACTCACATGTTGTCTTCAGAAGTGTTGGCTCAGATGTCTACCCCTTTTTGGCTTGTCTTTCAAGCATGGAGTTCTAGTTCTTCATCTGTTGCTTATAACCCCTTATTGGATATCTGATGCACAGAACTTTTCTCCCTTTCTGTGAGCTGTCTGCTATCTTGGTAGTGTCTATTGTTAACATCCAGTTTATTTTCTTTTGCTTGTGTTTTCTGTTATACCTAAGAATTCCTTGCCCAAGTCAAGGTCATGAAGACTTGCCTGTTTCCTTCTAAGAGTCTCCGTCTTTACTCTAGGCTATGGTGTGAGGCCAGGGCTCTCCAGCTATCCCAGAACTATGTGGGCACCCTAAACGTGAGGGTTTATTTCCAGACCCTCACATCCCTCTCCTGACTACCACAGCTTTGCAGTCAGTGTTGAGGTTTGGCCATGGGCTGCTGGCTGAGCCATGGGGCAGGGGAGGGCAAAGCTGACCAGGTGACCTATGTCATACCTCTGCCCAGAAATACCCACAGCCCAAGGGACAAAAAAAGAAGAAAATTGTTAAGTATGGTATGGGTGGCCTCATCATCCTCTTCCTCATCGCCATCATCTGGTTCCCCCTGCTCTTCATGTCGCTGGTGCGTTCTGTGGTTGGTGTTGTCAACCAGCCCATCGATGTCACTGTCACCCTCAAACTGGGTGGCTATGAGGTAAGCACCTGACAGCCTAGTATGTAGGTCACCTGTCTAGCCCCCAGGGGAAGCAGGGGGTGTGGGCAGCCTGGCCAGTGTGGACTTGGCCCCCTCTAATGTGGGTTCTAGCCAAGGCAGCACCCCTCCCCTGTCCTTGTGGACCCTACATGGGGTTCTGCACGGGTCCTGGAAGGCTCCAGCTCATGTCACCCTATCCCCACCCCAGCCACTGTTCACCATGAGTGCCCAGCAGCCGTCCATCATCCCCTTCACATCCCAGGCCTATGAGGAGCTATCCAGGCAGTTTGACCCACACCCGGTGAGCAGCCCTACCATGCCACTGCCTGGGGGGGGACACGGGGGGGACAGCACCCTGCTGAGGTGCCACCTGTGCCCAGCTGGCCATGCAGTTCATCAGCCAGTACAGCCCTGAGGACATCGTCACAGCACAGATAGAGGGCAGCTCCGGGGCACTATGGCGTATCAGCCCCCCCAGCCGGGCCCAGATGAAGCGGGAGCTGTCCAGTGGCACTGCCCACATCACCCTGCGCTTCACCTGGAACTTCCAGAGGTGGGTCCTGTGCTCGGGGTTGGGCAAGGAGCCCCCCACCCCAGGCCAGAGAGTCATGCCAAGCTGCCCTGCAGGGACCTGGCCAAGGGCGGCACAGTGGAGAACACCAACGAGAAACACACCCTGGACCTTGCTCCCAACAGCACTGCGCGGCTGCAGCTGGCCAGGCTGCTTGAGGGCACCTCGAACCAGTCTGTGTGAGTTGGCACAAGGCTGAGCGGCTGGTGGGCAGGGGCCAGCCGGTGTCCAGCACCTGACCTGCAGCTCTTCCCACAGAGTCATCCCTAACCTCTTCCCCAAGTACATCCGCGCCCCCAATGGGCCTGAAGCCAATCCTGTGAGGCAGCTGCAGCCTCGTGAGTGGACATGTGGGGGCGAGGGGGCGGGATGCAGCCTGGGCTCTGGATGGCAGGGCAGCCCCGGCCCCAACCATCTCTGGCTCTGATGTAGAGGAGGAGGCCGACTACCTCGACGTGCGCCTCCAGCTGCGGAGGGAGCACGTGGGCACAGGGGCCGCTGGCTTCCTCGAGTGGTGGGTGGTAGAGCTGCAAGACTGCCAGGCCGACTGCAACCTGCTGCCCATGGTCATCTTCAGTGACAAGGTCAGCCCTCCGAGCCTTGGCTTCCTGGCTGGCTACGGGTGAGTGTCAGCACAGGGACGGGACGTCCAGGGCCTCCCCGCAGCCCCAGCCTCACTCATCCTGTCGGCAGGATCATGGGGCTGTACGTGTCCATCGTGCTGGTCATTGGCAAGTTTGTCCGCGGCTTCTTCAGCGAGATCTCCCACTCCATCATGTTCGAGGAGCTGCCCTGTGTGGACCGCATCCTCAAGTTGTGCCAGGACATCTTCCTGGTGCGGGAGACGCGTGAGCTAGAGCTGGAGGAGGAGCTCTATGCCAAGCTCATCTTCCTGTACCGCTCACCGGAGACCATGATCAAGTGGACCCGAGAGAAGGAGTAGGCGCCAGGTAGTGTGGCCACGGTGCACAACACTCCTGGGCTGGGGAGCAGTGACCCTCCACCCGGCCCACATGAGCCCTGATGCTGCTGTCAGAAGGACGCTGCGTCCCCACAGCCTGTGTGGTGCTGCCGTCCCACCCCCGTGCCCAGGTGGCCCTGGGTGGCCACACTGGGCCTAGCCCCGCACCCCCTTGCGTACTGTAGAGTTTTCTAATTAAAAACAGTTTTATTTATACAGACAATCACAGGGCCAACCCTCAGTCCTTGCCTTCCCTTGGGACTGGGTGCTGTCCTGACTGCACATCCTCGGGTTCAGCTCTCTGCTGTCTCTGCCTCCCCGTCACTATCCATGATCAGATACTCTTGGACTTCCTGCAGCACCCAGGCTCTGAGGGGGGGTGAATGGTGCACAGTGGGAAGCAGCACCCAGGCTTTTGGGGGGCGAGGGGCACACAGTGGGAAGCAGCCCCAGGCTCCCACCCAGGAGGGGCTCCCGACAGTGTGCTGGTACCTCTGCCTGCGGAGCTGGGCCTCAGCCAGGATGTAGGGTGGCAGGGAATCCAAGGAAGGCTGCGGCCGAAAGCTGGCGTGAATGAGGGCAGTAAACCAGCCCTCTTACCACCCAAGGTGCTTTTCTCACTTCTCTTCCCCAAGCCACCTGGGGGGGAGGGGTCTTCCACTCACCAAGTCCTTCATATTCACACGGCAGCCATAGCAGAGCCACTCAAGGACACAGACTCGGGGATCCCCCCTGTAGAGGCAAAGCCAGCTGTGTTCCGCCTTGACAAATCAGCGTGGGGCGGGAGGTGGTGGGGAGAGGGCGGGCTCCTTGCTCTTTGTACAGCTGCCAGGGGCTGGCCATGGGGTCGAACAGGGCAGGGACTCACCTCTCACAGGGCCCCCTGCAGCAGCCCTGGGCACTGCCCACCTCTGGAGGGCAGCAGGGCACTGGGTGCATCCCTGCCTCAGCCAAGGCAGTGGGAGGCTGCATCTGGGAAAGGTGTGAGGAGGTCTGAGCCCCAAAGGCCGTGGCACTGTCTGCAAGAAGAGAGGGGCTGAGGGGACCCTGGGGCTGCTGAACCTTACAGGCATCCCCAGCTCCCCTCCACGCCCTGTCACTGCAAAAACCCAGCACAAACCAGCATCGTCAACATCCAGTGTGCACAGGCAGAGAAGGCAGCGGGGCTCGGAGTGGGCAGTGTCATGGCTGTCCCTGGGCGCCTTGGCCAGCTTCTCACTTGTCCTATGGCCAGATGGCAGGTCACATGCTCAGTAGAGGCCTCACTCCTTCCCAGGCCCAAGCAGAGTGGCAGCTCAGCAGCCCCACCCCTGCCCCACACACCTGTACACGGTGCTGACAGTGGAGGGGAACTGGGTCTGCAGCCGCAGGAGGAAGGCTTCCATCAGCCGGTGGATGCTGGCCTTTTCGGGGGCCTACAGACAATAAGAAGGGGCTGTGGGGGCCCTAACCAGGGCCACCTACAGCAGGTGCCAGGGGCTCCACATAGCCAGCCCAAGCATCTGCCCTATTCAGGAGACTGTGTGCCTGCAGGGATCACACCTCCCAGGGACAGGGCATCAGTGGCCAGCTGCCTCTTGGCTCTCCAAGGCATAGGGTGAGCAAACTCACCCTGGGGGATGCTGCTATTGGCACTGCCAGAGGACAAAGCTTGGGTCCCATGGAGGGACAACAGCCCCCCTGGTCAGTACAGCTTACCTTGGTGTCAATGGCTGGTGTGAAGACAGAAGGGATGGCAAACAGGTGGTTGTAGAAGGCGACCTCCTTCAGGGTGTGGTCCCGCATGGGCCGCACCACCACCACGTCCCCATGCCGCTCATCAGAGAAGCCCTGGGTGAGGCGAGGGCTGTGTGGCCATAGGTCCAAGTGTGCTCCCCTCCTCCAGTGCCACTGGACAGGGTCACAGGCCCCCACCTCTGTATGGGAGACCCCAGGACTGAGGTGGGGAGGGTCTTCGGGGGCCCTGGGTTCCTGTATACCGTGTCCCAGGCCAGGAAGGCCCCTCTCCCCAGTGCCAGGTTGGTCATGAGCTTGATGGCGAGGCGGGTGCAGCTCTCCCCTGTCATCACCTTCGAGTAGCCGTGGGCTCTGGCCACATGCAGGATCAGGTGGGTCCTATGGTGGAGTGTGCTCAGAGGCCTGAGGGGGCCAGGACCCAGGGGAGGGATGCCTCAATGGCCTGGAGGTAGATAGGACCCCAGCCAAGGTGGGGGTGCCTCGAGGGCCTGGGGAAGTACAGGACGTGGGGGAGGGGGGTGGACAAGACAGGGGTGGGGCAGCACTCACCTCAGGGTCTGCAGAAGCTCCTCCTTGGCTGTCAGCGTCTCCACAGAGTGGAACAGTCTGGACAAAGCCTCAGTCTGGGCAGCTGCAGGTGGCCCTGTTGGGCTCTGGAGGCCCATGGGGCCCTGTGGGGGGGGCTGGCATAGCTGTCCCTGCTGCTGAGCCAGGCTGGGACTGTCCTCAGCACCCTCAGTCCCAGGTGTGTGCTGCTGCTGGAGGAAACTGCCCACAGCCGCCTTGTAAGCCCCTGCAGTCCCTGCTGGTTCCTGGGCAGAGCAGCGCAGCACTGCAGGAGGCAGGCCAAAAACCTGCCGGGAAACGGGAGAGGGCAGTGAGGCCGAGGCCCACGTCCACCCTCACCAACACACCACAGGGAAATGGAGACCCAGAGGTCACTTCCAGGGACAGACCTACTCACCTCTTCTAAGGCAACTAGGTACCACGGGAACCCAACAGTCTGTAGGATCAGCTTCACCTCGGCCAGGGTCTTTGCTCTATCCTCTGGGCTCTGACCACAAGCTGCTCCCTCTGAAAGACCCAGGGAGGACAAGTGGTTGTGGCTTTCAGCAAAGCCCAGCAGGGCTGGACAAAGCACGAGACCACAGGAAGAAGTCCCACAGACTTCAAGGCAGTGGCTTCTGTAGAAACTGCAGGAACTGTTTTCTGAGTAGGCAGGGGGCTGCCCAGTGGCTGAGCATAGCACTGAGGATGCCTCCCTGGGAGGATGCCCTGTGGCAGTAAGGGTCAAGGACAGCACTCCAGCCATTCCATACGCTGTCCTTGTCACCAAGATGAGCTCTTCTCAGTTCCCAGACCCCTTCATGGGGGCTGCAGGCTACTCCCTCCTCCCACCCCCAGACTTCCTGACGATGGTCTGAGACTCCAGAATGGCAATGCGTGTAATGGTGGACACATCCACTGGCTACTTCAGAGAAATGTCCCCACCGGGGCCTCAATGTAAGGACAGCACCAGCAAATCTTGACAAGTCCTACCAGAGGGAGGGCCACTGGGGCTCACCCCCAGGAATTGGGGTTGGAGAGGAGTGACAGCCACACGTACCATCCACAAAGATGACCCCTGGCACAAAACGCAGTCTTTTGGCAGAATCTTGACTCAGACCCTGGAGGTAGAAGTGTCAGAGTCTTGGTCCCTAGCCACAAGCCACAGGTAACTTTTCTAGTTGAGAACATTTCTCATCCAGATTTAGTGTCCTCCTAGAAGGTAAAGCCCCCTCACACCCCCCCCCCAAACAAAGCCCCCTAGGATCTGGGGCTAGACAAACCCCAAAGGTAAGGTTGGCGAATAGGGTCTTTACCCTCCCAGGTAAACATCCCTGCTTGAAGAAACCTCAGCAGTAACCCCTCACAAGCGTGTCCTTGACATCCCAGCAATGCCCCAAGAGAGGAAGCTGGGTCCTCAGGACCATCGTGCCACCTACCCAGGCACCTCTGACCACTCGAAGCATTCTTAGACTTAAGAGTAGAAAGTGACCACATGGCAAGGGCAGGGGGATACCATCCAGGCAGGTGCAGGGGCCCCCAGGTGAGAGGGCCATCAGCCACAGAAGTGCAGGGTGCCATCCCAGGGCCAGGCAGACCCCTGGCCACTGACTCTCCTGTCTCATCCTGCCCACCCTTCCCTCCCAGTCTTGAACATCATTGACTGGCCTGAGCCATGCCAGGGCACAGCCCACCACCTTCAACCACCATCTCCCTACCCCTCCCTGCCATATTCTTCACCTCAACCTGGCCACTGCTGCTCCATTCTCCCACCATGCACTTCTGCACTTCTATGCAGAGTGAGCAAATGGACAAGGCTCAACTGGGCACAGCTGAGCACTCTGCACATGACTTCTGGCTTGTGCATCTACTGTATACACATCTAAGAACCCACCAGGCTTGAGGGGGGGCTGCTCTCTGAATCCCAATAGTCCCTTGGGCAGGCTAAAGGAGGTCCTCTCAGCCTGAAGCTCAGCCCAGCAGCCTGGGCCCAGGGGTGGTGCAGACCTACCTCAAGGACCTGCCAGACCATGGAGCTGGATGAAGGCCCTCCAGACCACGCCAAGAGCACCTGTGGAAGAATATCACTGAAGCCACCACATCTCTCCCCTACATGAGTGTCTGCCCCACCTTGAGGACAGCCCAGACACCAAGCCTACCCTCAAATACCAGGGAGGGTCCAGACCCCCTCCCCACAGGAGGGACAGCAGAGGCCTTGAGCCTCAGGGCCAGGCTGTTCAGTCAAACCCCAGGACCCAGACACTACCTTCTCACCCGGGAAGATGAGCCGGTTCTTCCCCAGCATGGCCCTGAACTTGTGGGTGTAAAAGGCCTTGAAACAGTCCCTGCAACACAGACGCGGAGGTGAAGAGCAGGTCTGTGCCTGTACCACTAGGCAGCATCTGGAGGCCCTACTGGGTCACGCTGTCCTTCCTTTAGCTATTTCCATCTTTAAAGGCTCCATCACATGAAGGCTCTGCCCAGAGACCCACCAAGGGAGCTGGAGCTGAGGTGCTCTTCCAGCCGTGCCTCCCCAGGGAAAACAGAAAGCTTAGTGGGGTCTCCCCAACAATCCCCACCAGGTATGAGCTGCCTGGGGCGTGGAGGCTGCATCTAATACTTCTAGGGCCAGAACCCAGGCACCCCTTGCATCCCCCTGGTGCTCAGGAAGGGCATAGCTAGTGGAGTGGACAGACTCAGGCGCATGAAGGGCAAGGTCACCTTCGACTCCCATAAAAAAAATGAGTTGATGGGCTCGGCGCCTGTGGCTCAAGCGGCTAAGGTGCCAGCCACATACACCTAAGGTGGCGGGTTCGAATCCCCAGCCCAGG
>CAUYQV010124789.1:0-11558 GCA_963574575.1 Galagoides demidoff
ACAATATCTAGCAATAAAAGTATATTATTTAAGTAATCATAGAGGAATTAAAAATAAGATCTAAACAAGTGAAACTCTCTAAGAGTAGAATCAGAACGTTTTAAAAGTATAACTGAGAAAATGACATGAAGGCTGTGTTGACCAGTTTGATGGAAGTATTTCAGATTGCATGTGAAAACCCCACACTGTACCCCAGAAGGGCATTAATGTACATAGTTACCATTCAATAAAGTTTAAAAAAAAATTGTGGGATAAAGCAAAAGCAGTCCTGAGAGGAAAATTTATCACTTTAGATGCCTACATCTGGAAAACAGAAAGAAAGCACATCAACAAACTCACAAGCCATCTCATGGAATTGGAAAAAGAAGAACCTAAGCCTATATGCTGCAGAGGAAACAAAATGTCCAAAATTAAATCAGAGATTAATGAAATCAAAAACAAAAGAATCATTCAGAAAATTAATGAAATAAGGAGTTGGTTTTTTGAAAAAAATAAATAAAATAGATAAACCTTTGGCCAGCCTACTAGAAAAAGAAAAGTAAAATATCTAGTAACTTCAATCAGAAATTATAAAGGGGAAATAACAACAGATGCCACAGAGATACAAGAGATTATCTCTGAATACTACAAGACACTCTATGAACAGAAATTTGACAATGTCGAGGAAATGGATCAATATTTGGAATCACACCTTCTCCCTAGACTTAGCCAGGAAGAAATAGATCTCCCGAACAGACCAATTTCAAGCACTGAGATCAAAAAAACAATAAAAAATCTCCCCTCATAAAAATGCCCTGGTCCACATGGCAGAATTCTATCAAACCTTCAAAGAAGAGCTTATTTCCATACTGCAGAAACTATTCCAAAAAATTGAGGAGGAGGGACTCTTCTGCAACACGTTCTATGAAGCAAACATCATCAAATACTAAAATCAGGAAAAGACCCAACTAAAAAATGAGAACTTCAGACCAATTTCACTAATAAATATAGATTCAAAAATTCTCAACAAA
Source organism: Galagoides demidoff (assembly GCA_963574575.1). NCBI lineage: Eukaryota > Metazoa > Chordata > Mammalia > Primates > Galagidae > Galagoides > Galagoides demidoff. The sequence goes on from CAUYQV010124789.1 coordinate 1,011, forward strand.
ATCCTAGCCAACAGATTACAGTTTATCATCAAAAAAGTCATACATCACAATCAAGTAGGTTTTATCCCAGGGATACAAGGCTGGTTTAACATATACAAGTCCATAGCCATTATTCACCATATCAACAGAAGCAAAAACAAATACGATATCATTCTTTCAATATAAGGAGAAAAAGCATTTGATAAAATCCAGCACTTTTTCTAATAAGAATACTGAAGACTATAGGCATAGGTGGCACATTTCTTAAACTGATCAAAGCTATGTATGACATACCCACAGGTAATATTTTAGTAAATGGAGTAAAACTGAAATATTTTCTACTTATAATTGGAAACAGACAGGGTCTTCCCCATCACCATTACTAGTCAACAAAGCGCTGTAAGTTGTAGCCAAGACAATCAGGCAAGAGAGGGAAATAAAGGGCATCCAAATAGGAGCAGCAAAGGTCAAATGTTCCCTCTTTGCTGATGATATGATCTTATACTTAGAGAACCGCAAAGACTCAACCACAAGACTCTTGGATGAAATAAAAAAATACAGTAATGTCTCAGGATATAAAATCTATGTCCATATGCCAGTAGCCCTTGTATGTGCCAATAACAGCCAAGATGAGAGGCTAATTAAGGATACAACCCCTTTCACCATATCTTCAAAGAAAATGAAATACCCAGGAATGTACTTAACAAAATAGGTGAAGAACCCATATAAAAAAATTATGATACCCTAAGAAAATAAGTAGCAGAGGTTATTAATAAATGGAAGAAAATACCATGCTCATGACTGGGAATAATCGACATTTTAAAAATGTCTATATTTCCTAAAAGAAATCTACCAATTCAATGCCATCCCTATAAAAATACCAACATTGTACTTTCAAGACTTGGAAAAAATGATTCTTCCATATAGCTAAGGCAGTTATTAGTAGTAAAAACAAAGCTGGGGGAATCAGCATACCAGACTTTAGGCTGTACTACAAGCCCATAGTGGTCAAAACAGCATGGTACTGGGACAAAAAATAGAGACATAGACATTTGGCATCAAATAGGAAACCAGGAAATAAAACTAACATCTTATAGCCACCCAATCTTTAGTAAACCCAACAAGAATATACAGTGCTGGGAGAACTGGATATCCACATGTAAACGACTGAAACTGGACCCGCACCCTTCTCTACTCACAAAAATTGATTCAAGATGGATAAAAGACCTAAATTTAAGGCATGAAATAATAAAAATCCTCAAAGAAGGTGTAGGAAAAACACTGGAAGATATAGGTCTGGGGAAAGACTTTATGAAGCAGACTTCTATGGCAATTGCAACAACAACAAAAATAAACAAATGGGACTTAGTAAAACTGAAAAGCTTCTGTACAGCTAAGGCAACAACAGCTAAAGCAAATAGACAACCTACACAATTGGAAAGGATATTTACATATTTTGAATCAGATCAAAGCTTTATAGCTAGGATCTGTAGAGAAATCAAACAAATCCACATGAAAATAGCCAAGGATCCCATATATCAATGGGCAAGAGATGAATAGTACCATCTCTAAAGAAGACAGATGGATGACTAGCAAACGTATGAAAAAATTCTCATCATCCCTAATTATTAGAGAAATGCAAATCAAAACCACCCTGACATATTGTTTAACCCCAGTGAGAATGGCCTATATCACAAAATCTCAAAACTGCAGATGCTGGCATGGATGTGGAGAGAAGGGAACACTTTTACACTGCTGGTGGGACTGCAAACTAATACAACCTTTTTGGAAGGAAGTATGGAGAACACTCAAACAACTCAAGCTAGGCCTCCCATTTGATTCCCCAACCCATTACTGGGCATCTACCCAGAAGGAAAAAGATTCTTTTACAATAAGGACACTTGCACTAGACTGTTTATTGCAGTTCAATGTACAATTGCCAAAATGTGGAAACAGCCTAAATGGCCACTAACCCAGGAATGGATTAACAAGCTATGGTATATATATACTGTAAAATACTATTCAGCCATTAAAATGATGGAGACTTTACATCCTTTGTATTAACCTGGATGGAAGTGGAACACATTATTCTTAGTAAAGCATCACAAGAATGGAGAAGCAGGAATCCTATGTACTCAATTCTCAAATGAAGACAGTTGATGACCTAGTACATGTTGGGGCGTGGGGGAAGGGGAGACCTTAGAGAGGGAAGGAGGGAAGGGTGTGAGGGAAGAGAAAAGCAGAGAAAGGAAAGGAGTGAGGGGGTGGAGGAAGGGAAGAGCTGAGCGAGGGAAGGAGGGAGGTGGGTGATGGGTGGTGTGTGACACACTTTTTGAGGGCAGGACACAATTTTAAGAGGGACTTTACCTAGCAAATGTAATCAGTGTAAAGTGGTTTGTTGTACCCTCAATGAATTCCCAACAATAAATAAATAAATAAATAAATAAATAAATAAATAAATAAATAAATAAAGCTGGCTCCAGGAGGCCCTGCCAGGTGCCAGAGAGGCTGAGTTCCCCATTCTGGAATGCTGGTGGGGCCTTTGAAAAGGTCTGTGCAGGCAGGCATCAGGGCTGGGCTGATCTCTCCTCCTTTGTAGTTTTAGCCTTTGAGAGATGACGTCTTAATGGACACCAAGGAAAACTGACTTTATTCAAATGAGAGAGAGAAGAGGTGATGCTAAGGCTGATATGAGGTGCAAAGGAGCAATGCATAGGAAGTGCTTCACACAGGGCTGAGTACAACAGAGCAGCACCAGAGAGCAAAATTTTGCTTTGGATGATTTTGCATGAACATGATTTATTTATTTATTTATGTATTTATTTATATCATAACTGTGTATATTAATGCATTTATAGGGTACAATGTGCTGATTTTATATATAATTTGGAATGCTTACATCAAACTGGTTAACATAACCTTCACCTCACTTACTTCTTTGTTGTGATAAGACATTTATACTCTACTTTTAATAGTTTTGACATGTACCCTTGCACTGTGTACATTAGGTGAGGTCCCATCAAACACCCTCCCTCCTCCTGGTTTCCCCTGCCCCTCCTTCCTCCTCCTCTTCCCTCCTTCTTTCTAGACTATAGTTGTGTTTTATCATTTGTGAAAGTGTAGGTTATCATATATCAGTTTCATAATAGTATTGAATACATTGGATACTTTTTCTTCCATTCTTGAGATACTTTACTAAAACGAATATGTTCCAGCTCCATCCAAGTAGACATAAAAGATGTAAAGTCTCCATATTTTTCATGGCTGTGTAGTATTCCATGTTATATATATACCATAGTTTGCTAAACCATTCATGGGTTGATGGCTACAAAACTCTTAGAAGTGATCAAGGAATACAGCAGTGTCTCAAGATACAAAATCAATACTTACAAATCAGTAGCTTTTATATATTCCAACAATAGTCAAGATTAAAATATAGTTAAGGACTCTATTCCTGTTACAGTAGTGCCAAAGAAGATGAAATATCTGGAAATTTACCTAACAAAGGACGTGAAAGATCTCTATAAAGAGAATTATGAAATTCTGAGAAAAGAAACAGCTGAAGATGTTAACAAATTGAAAAAAACATACCAGGCTCATGACTGGGAAGAATCAACATTTTTAAAATGTCCATATTAACCAAAGCAATATACAGATGTAATGCAATGTCTATTAAAGTACCCTTGCCATACTTTAAAGATCTTGAAAAATAGTGCTTCATTTTATATGGAGTCAGAAAAAAAACCTCAAATAGCCAACATATTATTGAGAAATAAAAACAAATCAGGAGGTATCACATTACTAGACTTCAGGCTATACCATAAATCTATAGTGATCAAGACAGCAACTTTCTTATTTGCCAACAATCCTTCCAACAATAGGCTTTTAAACTTGGGATAAGCATATTGACAAATTGGTAGGATTTGTCACCAAGTCACATGTGCACCTTCTGAAGATGAGCCCAGTGGCTTCAGCAGCTGTGGAGCCAGTGGTCCTATTTGCAGCATGGAGTCCATTCAGTGAGGAAGGTGCATCTGGTGGTCATTCATGTGGAGTCTCTGGCAACTGTGACCACAGGCCTGACTTAGGATCCTTAAGTCTATAAACACAGGGTTGAGCTTTCCTTCCATTGTCAGTGTTGGTCCCTGGGACAGGATGTATTTGTCATGAGAGGCTGTGTGACTTGGAGCAATGGCTGATCCACTGTGTGCAATGCAGGGCCACTAAGACCATGTCTTTTTTCTCAGCCTCTGCCTTATCAGGATGTTCTGGGCTGCTGTTGGATAAGGAGAAATGGGTCCCATAAGGACAGTGTGCAAGTCTAACCACCAGCCTGCTGTAAGCTTTGGAAGAGGACCATGGAAGGCATTGTTGAGCAAGAGGAATAGCTTAATTAACACCAGACACTTCATGGCCAACAACAGGATGGGCTGGTGTATGTTAACCCAGCAACCCAATTCCAGAGCCTTGTGTAGTGGCCAGCATGGTGCTGGTCATCCTGTACAGCAGCAGAAATGAGCCTGTGCAGCAACCGCTGGACCCCAACCCCTTGCAGCAGTCAGTCCACCCCACTCCCAGACAACTACAATCCTGCTCTCAGAGGGCCTGCTGCACTTCTGGGGTGATGGCATGACTTCTGACTGCTGTAAGACCACATTCATCAAGGACCAATTTCCCACCAAAGACAGCTTCAAGTTCCTGATGGGAAGTTCATTGACCTCTCAGCAGATTATATCAAAACCCACACTCTCTCCTAGGAGGAAGGAGGATGAGTTCCAGGAGCTGGAGGATTTCGCCAACTTGGGTATTGATGATTTGTGGTCTATATCAGATGGTAAGGACATCAGTGTTGATACCAAGGTGCTGCTTAACTGGACTCCAGACCCTCTCCTCCAGAAGAGCTTCTCCTCTAGGATCCACTGATAAGTTGGATATAAATGAAGGTGCACTTTGGAAAGCATCATGACAATATGTACTGATTTCTTTTTAAAAACATTATATTATCTGAAAGACTTTTAAGCAGCTCTCACAGCTGAAAACCAGTTTTATATCCTTACCAGTGGTTCTCAACCTGCCTAATGCTGCAACCCTTTAATACAGTTCCTGTGGGTCATGACCCACAGGTTGAGAACTGCTGCCTTAGACTGAGAGAATGTCAGTTGTTTAAACAGCCAAACAACCAAGTTTTCATGACTACTTTAATGGAGTTAATTGATAGCTTATTTGTTTTTACAGTTTTTATCACCATACGTAGTAATAGATTTAGACAAATAGATTTTTGTGTGTTGATCCTGTGGTCATTGTCACTGTGTAGAGGTATTATGATTGTTATAGTGCTGTCAAACTTATATAACTTTAATTTTAAGCAATGATTTACATGGCACTTTCTTCCTGAAGAAATAAAATTTCCCTAAGGTTTTTCACAAATAAATAAACAAAAATAAAGCTGCTTACACCTATGATTCTAGCACTCTGGGAGGCCAAGGCCAGTGGATTGCCTGTGCTCACAGATTCGAGGCCAGCCTGAGCAACAGCAAGACCTCATCTCTAAAGAAAAACATCCAGGTGTTGTGGCAGGTGTTTGTAGTCCCAACGACTTAGGAGGCTGAGGCAAGAGAATTGCTTGAGTCCAAGAGTTTGAGGTCACTGTAAGCTATGACGCCATGACATTCTACCAAAGGTGACAAAGTGAGACTCTGTCTCAAAAAAAAAAAAAAAATAAGTTAATATTATCAAGTACCTATTATGTTCCTGGCACTTATTTTAGCATATATTTCTACATGTATTAAATACTTTAATCCTTAGAAGTGGGTTCTAATTTTATCTCCATTTTTGTAAATGTGTAAAACGAGATTCCCAGAAAAGAAGTACCATAGCTGGAAGAGCTAGGATTCAAATTCAAGGAGTCTGATCTTAGACTATGTCCTCTTAATCACTATGCTCTGCTGAAAGAATAAACAAAAGAACAAACAAATGTATGCATGAATGAATGAAGCAGTGAATTTGGAAATAAACTTACATGGTAAAATTAGAGATCAAGGCAAGGTGAGGCAAATCTATGTCAAAGATGGCTTCATGGGCTTCAGCATGTGAATGGAAAGGACAGAGGTGACAAAGGTGTAGGCATAGCGAGACACCACATTAGAGTGCATGGAATAGCTTATCATCAACAATTGAGAGAGAAGATAGGAGGTGGGTTGAGTAGACACTATCTTTGGCCTTGATGGGTTACTACTTGAGAACACAAGTTTCCTGGATAGGTCTCATGGTACTGGTGGCTAAAATGAGGCCTAGAGAAGGGAAACAGCTTCTGCTATCCATTTTGTGGATCTGCCTGATATTGCAGTGAGGTTTGTGAAGTCTCATAACCAAAGGCTCACAGAAGATCACAAATCAAGGGACCTCTGGACAAATGCTAATCCAACTTTAAATGGACATGAATATCCTGGTGATCTTGTTTAATGCAGATTCTAATTCAGCAAATCTAGGGTGAGGGCTACAATTCTATATTTCTAATAAGCTCTCAGGGGATACTAATGCTTCTCATCCACAGGTTTCACTTTGAATAGCAAAAAATTAGAATATAGCAGAGTGGTGCCATTCGTTGAGCCCTACTCTGTGCTAGGCACTATGATAAAATTTATTTCTTCCCTTTTAGGATCTCAGGTAAAATAATTGCACCTGATAAAGGCAATCATGCATTGCAAGCATGATAAACATTTGGCATCAATCATCTTCTCTAATCCTCACATCAGCCCTATGCGCTAGATACTATTACTGCCCACATATTACAAATGTGTTAACTGGGGTCACATAGAAGATATCTTTTTCCTTACCTTTTCTGAAATTATGATCCTTCCATCTACCCACACATAATGCATACCTAGTTCCTTCTCAGAGTGAGGCAATGGGAAATGAGGGCAATTTGGGATTAGATAGACCTAAGTTCAAATTCTGACTCTGGCCTGATCGAATTAAAGTTTCTGCATAACCAAGGACATCCATCAATAGTATAGACCACCCATAGAATGGGAGAAAATATTTGCATGCTGTACATCCAATAAAAGACTGCTAATCATAATCTACAAAGAACTTAAGCAAATAAGCAAGAAATAATCAAAATAACCCCCTTACAATGGGCAAAAGACATGAACAGAAATTTTTCAAATGAAGATAGGCTAATGGCCAACAAACACATAAAAAAATGCTCAGCATTTCTAATTATTAAGGAAATGCAAATCAAAATGACAATGAAGTATCACTTGACTCCAGTAAGAATGGCTTTTATCCAAAAGTCCCAAAACAACAAATGCTGGTATGGATATGGAAAGAAAGGAACACTCATACATTGTTGGTGGGATAGAAAATTAGTACAACCTCTATGGAAAGTAGTATGGATATACCTCAACTAAAGTAAAGCTACCGTTTGACCCTGAAATCCCACTACTAGGTATTTACCCAAAGAAGAAAAAGGACATTTTATCATAAAGCCACTTGTACTCAAATGTTTACAGCAGCACAATTCAATATTGCAAAGATACAGAAACAATATGAATGTCCATCAATACATGAGTGGATTAATAAAATGCAGTGTATATATATCATGGAGTACTTCTCAGTCATTAAAAATAGTGATCTAGTATCTTTGGTAACAACCTAGATAAAACTAGAGACTGTTCTTCTAAGTGAAGTATTGCAGAATGTATAAACAAACACCACATGCACTCAATAGTAAATTGAAACTAGTAGATCAATACTTTGTACAGATGTGGAAGTAAAACTCAATGGGAATCAAGTAGGTGGAAGGGGGCAGGAGGGAGGATGGGGTTGGGTTAATTCACCCCTAATTCATCCAACACATACATTCTGAGTTAAAGTTATAACTTTGACTTAAAATGTACAATGTGAAATTATGTAACCAAGATGTGTGTGCACCAGTAATATTCTGAAATTAAAGAAAAAAAAAACTCCACTGAGACACCCTGGTGACCCAGCAGAGAATACCCTAAAGAAAATTCTGGTTCTGTCACTTCCTAACTTCATCTTAATCTCTGAGCCTCTGCTTCCTCTTCTCTACAATGTGAATAATAGCAGAGCCTAGCTGTGAGGACTAAATGGTGCAGCAACTAATGTGTGCTCAGCACATAGTACCTATTTTCTCTGGCCCCAGCTTCTCAGTTGTAAGACTGAAGAAACAAACTGGATAACCTTCCCCAATTCTCCCCCAAGTAGTTAAATCCCCAAGCTTTATTCTTTTATCTCAAAACTGACCTTTGTGTTTGACAAGGGGGTACAGGAGGTCCCAGGTATGTAAGTTCAATAAGAATGGTGAGCAAAGTGCTGACATAGATAAGATACCTCCACTCAGACATCATGCTGTCTCTGGCCTGGAACTGTTGTCCACATCCAGAAGGTCTGAGCTTGATCTCCAAAGCCTTGCTCTTTTAAACCTCCAAGTATCCTCAATTGAGAGGGAGCGACCATCCTAAAGGGTGGGGGAGGCTCTGAATGTGGTATTAAAGCCCATATAAACCAGGATTATCCAAGAGCTGGGGCTGGCATCTTGCCTAGAGAAGGATCAGTTCCATACCTCCTTCCCCACCCCCATCCAGCTGTAAGATGAATAGAATCTAAGCACACCAGAGTTCTGGGTCTGTCTATTTTCTGTGTTGGATCAGGGTGGAATTTTCTTTCCTATTAACATCCACAGAAGCCTGGTAACTGGGGCCAGAGAAAGGTCACTTAGCATTGAGCATCTTAAAAAGGCAACAGAGATGAGACAGGAGTTGGAGAAGCAATATTGTTATAGGACCCTAAGTAATACCCTTCTGGCTATTCTAATCTCTAGAATAGTCAGAGGTCAAGGGCAGAATTGAGAATGAATATAACACTGTAGTTTAAAATATAGGCTCTGGACTCAGGCCATCTGGATTTGGATCTCGATTCTGCCATTTACTCTATAATACTGAGCAACTCTGTAGTCTCAGTTTAGTTTCCTTATCTATAAAATGAAAAGAACATAGTATTTTTGTTATAAAGATTGAGTTTGTAGGTTTGGAATGCTTGGCACATGGTAAGTGTTTAGTAAACAGCTGCTAGGAGGAAGGCAGGATGAAGCATGACAAAGATCAAAAGTATGGAAAGCTCCTTCTTCCTCTGGAGTCTTGGGTGAAGGGAGGAGTGGAGAGATGCTAAGTTGAAGTACTCTGGACTCAGTGTCTGTTAGGACCTTTGAAGGGTGGAAGTGGGAGTCGGGCTGATAAAAAGGAAAGTATTTGATCTGCACAGGGGCTGTCAGCATCTCTCTCCTTGCCACTCACATAGAATACACATAGCTCCAGCCCTTACCTTCAAGGGCAAAGCCTCTGACATTTTACAAACTGCTGAAGAACACTCACACATGTCCTATATAGCACTTGGAACCACACAACAAAGTCTTCACATTCAGACATTAACAAAGCCTGTCAGCTGCCACCTCCCTCAAGTCCAGACGAAGTTTCCTGTTGGAATTTCCTCATGAGGGAGAGCCCTAGCTAGAGAACAACTCTGTTTATACAGCTATTGCTATATAAGTAAATCCACATCAGCTACCAGTCCTTTTCTTTTAAATATAAATGAATAACCAAGAAACTGCAAACTAATTAAGGAAGACTATAGCATGAAAGCAAAAGACTTAAATAAATAAGCAACTCACTTCAGAGCAATTTTGGCATCTGGGAAACAAAAGAGAACTTTAGGGGAACATGATAACATTCTCAATAAGATTCAAGAAGATATAACATGCATGAAACAAGAACCAGATGTCATAAAACAAGAATAAACAGAGAAAAGAGACTCCTTAGAAAAAAAAAAATTTTTGAGACAGAGCCTCAAGCTATTCCCCTGGGTAGAGTGCTGTGGCATCACAGCTCACAGAAACCTCCAACTCCTGGGCTCAATGACTCTCCTGCCTCAGCCGCCCAAGTAGCTGGGATCACAGGCACCCGCTACAATGCCCGGCTATTTTTTGGTTGCAGCCGTCATTGTTGTTTTTGGCGGGCCCGGGCTGGATTCGAACCCGCCACTTTAGGTGTATGTGGCTGGTGCCTTAGCCACTTGAGCCACAGGCTTGAAGCCAACGCCTTAGAAATTGAAAATAAGTTGCTAAAATTAAAAAAAAACAACAACACACACACAAGCACTGGGAAATAACATTGAGGGACTCTCCCAGAGTGTATGGCAAAAGCAAACAAACAAATGAACAAAACAAAAACCCCAAAAGAACAGAAAATGTTAAGAGAAAACTTAAGAGATACAGATTGATCCAGCAGGTTCAACATTTGAATAATAGTTCTAGACAGAGAGAACAAAAACAATGAAGGAAACTTTATAAAAAACATGTTAGAAATTTATTTATTTTTTATTAAATCATAGCTGTGTACATTAATGCAATCATGGGGTACAGTGTGGTGTTTTCATATACAATTTGAAATATTTTCATCAAACTGATTAACATAACCTTCATGTCATTTTCTTAGTTATTGTATTAAGACATTTATATTCTACTTTTAGAAAGATTCACTTGTACCC
>CAUYQV010124790.1:0-20178 GCA_963574575.1 Galagoides demidoff
TGCAAGGCCTTATAATCACTGTCAAATATTAACAAGAAAATCTCAAAATGTAATCCTTCCATTGAGTTTAGATATTTCATAGTTATTTACAATGACTAAAATCTTTTTATGGTCCAAAAAAATCTATCACGCTGGTATTCAGCTCATGTGAAAGAGGGTGGATTTACAAAGTCCTGTAGGTCTCTGACCCTGAATTTAGTTACTTTTAAAAAAGATAATTTTCAGACTAATGTAGCCTTGCAAATTGATGTTCTTATAGAATAAAGTTTTGTTGAGTTGGGTTTTATCTTCTTTTCCCCTTCTACGAACTCAGCACTTTTGTCTGTAAATCATGGTGGATGACTATTTGTACAGAAGTTTCACACATAATGTATAATTGCAGTTATTAAATAATAGATTTCTCTTATATGCTTTTTTCCATCATTTTAAATGGCAAAAGATTTGCTTAGAACTTTAAAATATCAAAGAAGTAGGGTGGCACCTGTGGCTCAAGGAGTAGGGCACTGGTCCCATACATTGGAGGTGGTAGTTTCAAATCTAACCCCAGCCAAAACCCACTATATATATATTTAAAAATATAAGAAAAAAATAACATATATGACTAGATTTATAAGCTATAGATAAAAGTAGTGACAAAAGATATTTTTTAGACATGTACAGAAAATCAAATATGAGATTCAAGTGAAATATTTTAACATTTATAGAAAGTGAACTTCTCCTTCTACTTAAGATGAAATAATAGGGACTGAATTTAGCCTCCCTACTAAAACAAATGAACATCAGCAGCAGCAACAGAAAGACTAATGGGGTGATCTCTATGATGCTATATTTTATAGCTTTGAGAGAATTTTGAGCCATCAATAAAAAAAGGTAAAAATTAGAACACACTTTGGACTCACTGAGTTAAGGAAATAGATGTTAGATCCCAGAGTACCAAACAGCTCCAATTCACACACACAGAGACACATACCCGCGCGCGTGCGAGCATTGGAGAGGAGAGTGTTGCACAAAGTTATAATTCCAAAGGATTGCATAAGGTCTCTTTGGACAATTCAATTAAGTACTGATCAGCATATACATGTGAAAAAATTACTCAAGAGCTGGGGGTAAACAACCTAAAAGATTTAGAGGTGACATGCTTCTAACAGGGCTAAAAAAGTTTCCACAGACAGGCTACAAATGAGGCATTGTGTAAAGAACTCAAAAGAGTCTTAGGTCAGTCTTTGAGGATAATGAGCTCTAGACTGAGTACTGATTTAGACTCATCTAACAAATCTTAAAAGGTAAATTCCCAAATCAAATTGTTTCCAAATAACTATATCCCAGAACATATTTCAAGAATATTTAGGGAAAATAAGAAAATCCTGCCGCTAAGAAGATAAAATTCATAATCCCTGACATTCAATCAAAAATTATCAGGTGCAAAGAAGAAAAAAAAAAAGACTATAACTCATAATAATAAGAAAAAGTAATCAATTGAAACTGACACAAATATCAGACTTAGTGGCTAAGGCCATTAATGTGATTTTAACTGCATTCCACATGTTTACAGAGCTTATAAAAGACATGGAAAATAATTTTAAATGTATCTAAGTAGTAATTAAGGGGAAACTTATAGCACTTAACACCTGAATTAGAAAATATGAAAGTCCTTAAATCAATGCCCTCAGATTTCATCTTGAAAAAGCAAGAAAAGAAGTAAAAATTAAGCCCAAAGCAAATAGAAGAAATAAAATAGCAAAGGTCAATGTGAAAATAAATAAAACAGAAAAGGCAAAAACAATAGAGAAAATAACATGAAAACTTAGTTTTATGAAAAGATAACAAATTGCTTGAATGATTAAGGAAAATATTCAAGAAGACCTAAATTAATATCATTGACAGAAAATGCTATGTATTTAATTCTTTAAATTTATTTATAGAAGTAAATAAGAAATAAAATAAGTTTTAATAAGCTAGATGAACTGCAAAGACTAAGTTTAGAAAATTACCAAAAATAAACATTACAAACCGGTTGTATCATTCAAAGTTGCCACGTTAGCCTTTTTATATGTGGCTGCCTCTACAATAAATACCAGAGCTAAGAATAAAGAATTATAGAAACAAGCAAAAAAGAAAGAAACCCAAAAAACAAGAACAAAGCTTATGCCTGAGGCACTGACTGTCAATAGAATCTTAAAAATTAGTGTGAGTGACACTACCTCAAGAGTACCCTTTTTAAAGACTTTTATGTAAGAGAATGACTTTTACAGTTAATTAGCTTCCTTAGAATCTAATTAAGTATAAAAGAAAATAGTTGGATTAGTGGCTAATTAAGTAAAAAGGTAGAAGGAAGCAATTTATAGGAGAACAAAAGTAAAAGCTACGCTATGACTAATTGTCTCCCAAAAGCCACATTATAGGCAGGAAGACAAAAAAGAAATACCCTGATAGCACTTGAGAACATAGAATTCCAAACCCCATAACCACTCATTTGGGGATTAAGGCATCATAAATACAATTTCACAAAAAGACATACAGGTGGAATGCAGCATAGAAGCCCTTCACTCAACAAATTACGTGAAGATATTCTTGTGGCAAATTAAACTGAACCCAAAAGGCTGCGGTGTGATGCAAGAAGCAGTTGCGAAGGAGTAAGTCAGTAAGCATGAACGCCAACCTTAAATTGGTGAAAATAACAATAGAGAGTGCTGGGATTGGACTGCAGTACATTTACCTAGTTTTCTGCCAATGAAACAGTGGTAAAAATAGACTAAATGGGGTTTACTGGCTTCCTGTGGCTGCAATAATATATTATTAAAAATTTAGTAGCTTAAAGCAACACATATTTATTATCTTATAGTTCTGGATGTCAGAAATCTGAAATGGGCCTTACTGGGCTAAAATCAAGGTGTCAGTAGAGCTGCGTTCCTTCTGGAGGCTCTAGGAGAGAATCTACTTCCTTTTCTTCTCCTCCTCTTTCTAGAGGCTTCTTGAATTCCTTGATTCCTGTGATCTTTGCAGCTATCACACCACCCATACTTCTGCTTCATCCTCTTATCTCTTACTCTCCTGCCTCCCTCTTTCACTTGTAAGGACCCTCAGGATTACAGTGAGCTCATGCAGACAATCCAAAATGATCTCACCTTTCAAGATCCTTAATCACATTTGCAAAGCATCATTTCCACGTAAGCTAACACAGTCACAGTTTCTGAGAATTAGAACATAGAACAACTTTTTTTGGGTAAGGGGCTTATTCCACCTACTGCAAGGAGCATTAAAATCCAAGTTACACAGCAAGATGGGTGGGGGAATCTGAGCACATGTATCTTCAGGCCTTTGTTTGTATTCTCTGAGATGAGAGTAGAGATGTTTAATTTTCAGCCCTGGTAAATCAGATGTGTTAAGAAATATTCCTGTTAAAAATACAATTATGTATCATGAAAATCAGTGACAGGCGTAAAGAGATTTTAGTAATTAACTAATAGGATGCAAAAGAAAAGTAACAAGAAATAAATGAAGAATATCATAGAAACTTATATAGAAAAAGGTGATAAATTTGAAAAATGTCAGGAAAACAAAAGTAACAGAGCAATTATCATCAGTATATGGACATATACATTCAGATAAAATTAAAAATAAAAGCTAAAATTATAGTAAAATATACAATATATAAATTATAAGCAAGAAAAAAATGATAGTGTAGATGTATCAGTGGCTTAAACCTGGGTTAACTCTATAAATATGGTAATGTCCAGACATCTTTTTGTTCGTCACAAATTAAGAGGAAGGTGTTTAAGCACTATAGCTTTATAATAAGCCTCAAAATCAGGTAGTATTAAATGCTTGAATTTGCTTCTCTTTCTTTAAAATTTGTCCAAATAAACAACCAAAAATAATTTTAACCAAGAACTTGGAATAGACAGTTTCCAAAAAAGTGCACCTGAAGTATTCATAAATACGGGTCATACTCTGAACAATAAGTTGAAAATAATTGAAATAATAAGAGAGTACATTTTTATCAAAATGGAATGAATGCAGAAAACAATAAATGAAAGATCATGATAATGTTCAAATATTTGGAAATTAGATAACCCTCTTGGAAAGAAATCATGGACAAAAGCTAGAAAATTAGAAAATATTCTAAAGTAAATGAAAATAAAACAACATATTAAAATTTTTGGATTGTATCTACAGAGTACTTAAAGGAAAATTATAAGCTTTAAATGCTTATCACCTTATCACAGAACTTCCAAAGAAACTCTCTTTTACACAACTGTCTTGTGAGATTGAGCCTGTGAGAGAAATCTGGGAAAGAAAGTGAAAAGATCTCAGAGAGCAGAAAGGTTGCACGAAAGACTAGAAATCAATCAGAGATAGGAAAGAGAAGGAAAAGTTATCAGGAATCATGTAGAAAATTTTCCCTCTAAGAATCTCATGTCATGGACCTTTCTTCTCCATTATTCATGCTTCGTTCAATTGCAAATAAAAAACACGGACAGGCTCAGCGCCTGTGGCTCAATTGGCTAAGGCACCAGCCACATACACCTAAGGTGGCAGGTTCAAATCCAGCCCAGGCCCACCAAACAACAATGACGGCTGCAACCAAAAAATGGCCGGGTGTTGTGGCGGATGCCTGTGGTCCCAGCTACTTGGGAGGCGGAGGCAGGAGACTTGCTTGAGCCCAGGAGTTGGAGGTTACTATGAGCTGTGATGCCATGGCACTCTACCCAGGGGGATAGCTTGAGGCTCCGTCTCAAAAAAAAAAAAAAAATGGACAAAGTAGAGCAAAAGATGGAATTAGTAGATTATGCAAACTGAGAAAAAAACAATTCAACTCTTTGGTCCTATAGAATTATGTATTTCTTTTGGTTCCAGGACATTTACCTAATTTTTTTCTCTCTTTCTCTCTTTTTTTTTTTTTTTCCCAAGCCTGGGTTTGAACCTGCCACCTCCGGCACACAGGTCCCACACCCTACTCCTTTGAGCCACAGGTGTCGCCCAACATTTACCTATTTTTCTGCCAACCAAACAGTGATAAAAATGCAGCAAGTAAACATAAGGCAATCATACCCGTTATAAACCAAAATTCACTGAAAGGAAAATAACACCACCACCACCAATATAAAACAAACAAAAACAAAAACCAGTGTCCCATTCACCTATTGCATTCAGTTCCAAATTTAAGTTTTCTTAATGGATTTCATACTTAATTATTTTGGGGTATGGCTCATAAAATTTCAACATTCATTCTCAATATTTAGGTTCCAATACTCTATTTATCATGGTGAAAAGCAAATAACCATTTTTAAAATGCCAGCAAAAAAAGGAAATAGAGCATATGATAATCTCTTATCCACATACTATTAATATATTTTCTGGATAAGGATACTTCTCTTCAGAGTTGGAATAAGCTTCTGGGATCTGCTGATGTGACTGAACCATATTTTCATACTTTAAACACTGGGTATATTTGGGTATATTTATGGCCCACTTTCTTCCATGCCTAGAGCTATGAGGGGTGATGAATCTCCTGTTAGGAGCTGGACCACTTAGGAATCCACTTTTTGTGGGTGTGATTATGGGGATCTTTGAATCAGTTAAGAGACTGAGCTGTGACAAGTTCTTATATACAGTCTTTGGGATTATCTTGAAAGTAAAAATTTTTAAAAAATGAAGTTCTAATTAGTTTGCTGTTTATTTTTTTTCTAATTGACTATTGGGAAGTTAAAAAGAAAAAAAAGCCAGGTTATAACATCGAATTTAGACTTGAATGTTGAAGACTCTGTCTCTTCCATTCTCCTTAATCCATTTATTAATGATACTTCTCTAGACTTTGTGCTTTGAAACAAAAAAAGGAAAGAATGGAAGATTTACCATACATAGGTGATCTTTCCACTTGTATCCAGACTTTATTACTAAAATTCCAAACAGCAAGAATATTAAAATATAAAAGCAGTCAGATCCTACCTTTCTTTACCCTAGCTCTTTGTTCATAGTCCATTTCTATTATATAACTTCAATGCGGATTTGAAATTTGGGCATTTGAAATTTGTTGGTGTGCCTGTTGATTCTGTGTGGTCAGGAGTTATGTGTAGTAGGAAGAATATTCATTCTGTATTTCATTACTGAGAAACTATCTGTGATAGACCAACATACTGAAGTCTGCAAGAAGTATCCCAAAATACTTTAAAAGTTGTGTACGTTTTTTCCAAGTCCTTTCAAAAAGCAAATTTAAGAAGACACAGATCTAAGAAATAGCAGCTAATAATTTCATCATCTGCATCACCATAGGGTGGCGTTTTGAGTCAATTTGTTGGCTCAAAGTTGTATTTAGTTGACTCCCATAGCTTATTTACCCAGGTACTCACATCTTGAGTTATCTTTACATTTTATTGTCTTTGTAAATTTGAATTTGATTTAATTCATTATTATGTCTCCTCCACAGTTTGAATGCAAGACATTCTATTGGTGGAAACTGGTGTGCCTACTGCAAAGGCAGCTCCAGCTGGAACCATAGCCAGACCACGCTGCTTGTTACTGCAGTGTCTGTGATGATCTGAAGAGGCAAAGGGATGGAGGACGGGATACAGGAAGTCAAGTGGAGAGAAATAGAGGGCAAGTGCCCTGGGAGCACATTGCAAAGCATTCCTGCTGGCATTAAGGATGTTCTAAAGACAAGCAGCCAAATGTGTTCATAAAGGCTCTTACCGGCAGAGTTGGCAGCTGTATTTTATCAAGCAGCTAAGAAGTCAGAATTTTAAAATAAAACTTCTAGAAAATAAAGGATGGAAATAGAAGGTTCTGATCCTGGGTACTAGATGAATTTCTGTTTCACTTTCTCCACTCACTGTGAAGGAAATGGGGAAAGATCCTTTCATTTTGACAGAGACAGAAAGTTGCTAGGGCTCCTCACTTTCATGTGCCATGTTGGTAGGAAATGTGGAAGGCGAGGATGTAACTCTCTTAGAGGTTTATGTCACAGATGTTTCTCCTGGATTTTCATGCCAGGAAGAGTATCATAACTGTCAAAGAATAATCAGGGCTCTTCTAGGTATGGCCACACCTGAGCGAGACATATAACTACATCCTAAGTAACTCTTTTATATTGTGCTAACTTACAAAGGTTTTCTCATCTAAAAATTGAACGGGTCTCACTAATTGTCCCATCACTAACTGATACATGGGCAGGAACTGGGGGCTCATGTTTGAGTCTTCATAGGAGAAGAGGTGAAGGAAGAGATGCGTGCTATAATCAAAGATATTTTGCAAGAAAAGATGACAAATTTTGAACTGTAAATTTTTTTTCCAGTGATATATAATAAGCATTCCCAAGTGGCAATTTACATATGTAATTGTACTGATAACTCAGCATTAATATCTTATAAAATAACCAGGAAAAAGACTTCTGCACTTTCTTCTGCAAAACTTTCCCAGTGAGAGAAACTATGCAAATTGATCAATGGCCAGAACATATATGAGAATGGAACTCAAAACTTACACAGCAACCTGCCAGGAAACCAACCCTTTATCTACATTCCCCAGCCCAGGAAGCCAGCCTGCTCCAGGTTAGATTTGTGGAAAGTCAGACTGCTATCTCTGCTAGCACTGCAGGAAGCCAAACAATAACCCCTGTAACAATTAGCCCAAAATGGCCTAATCCCTGACAGTTTTCCTAATCTCTGGCTTTACTTCTGATTTCGGACCAACTAGAGAAAGCAGAGATGCACTCCTAGTTAATCACAAGATGCCCCACTTAGAGTTAGCATGCCAATAGCTTATCTGTGTAAGCAGCCTCCAGTGAGAGAACAACTGAGGCCCTCTTTCCCCCCCCCCCCCACTATAAGGCTTTCATATTTCTTCTGGCTGCCTTTGAGTTTGTGCCAAAATGCAGGTGGTGGTGGCTGACTCCCTGGCTGTAATAAGCTCTGATAAATAGCCTTTTCTTCTTCTCATTAGGTTGGTCTTCATTTATTTCCACACTGGTGTACCATGGGACTACTTTAGGGCACACAGTTATAAAAAGTGAGCATACAATCACGTCAAGGCCTTCTGCATTCTCTCCCTACTTCTTTCTCAATTTGACAGCTCTGCCCTTCAATCAACACCAAGAAACATGCTTTATATTCTTGTAAAGCCACGTTTATTAACTTTTCCTTTAACGTCAAAACTGTATGTTTGCTCTGAGATTTAAATCTTTAATGCACTCTTTGCATTTGTTCAATCTACCGTTTACCTCCATTTATTATTTTAAAATTTTATTTTAAGAATTAGAGTTTTCATTTTTTGATTTCCAGTTGGTTCCTTGTTATATTTATGGGTACTTAATTCTCATCTCATCTACTGAGAGTCCTTATTTTGCTGATTTGGGGTTTTATTTTGTAGATGCTCTTATCTTCTCTACATTTATCATGACTTTAAATTATGATTTTAAGGCACTTTCAGATTTCTCTATTATTTTTAGTTCTTTGAACATAAAGGCTTCCATCTTTTAGGTTTATTGAAAAACGTATTAGTATTAGGTTTCCTTGAATATTGTGTTAATGTTACAGGTCAACTGGGTTGTAGTTTCTGCTGCTCAGAGAAGAGCCAGTACACTGAGACAGTCAGGGTCGCAGTGGAGAAAGAGTTTAATATCACAGAGCACCGACAGAGGACATAAGATGAATTTCTCAAATCTGTCTTCCCAAGAATTTTGGAGAAAGAGTTATTAAAGATAGTTTGGCAGGCAAAAGTTTAGGCCATTGGGTTTTGCTAATGTTTCACTAGGTTCAGGGGTGAAATCCCAGAGGTGTAGAGATCATCTTCTCCTGGGAAGTCAGTTTCTGGACAGGGTGCGCAATGCTAGTTGAGTCAGCTTGCTGGTTCATTGGTCTGGGTGGCTCAGCCAATCCATGCAATTTCAAGGCCTGGAAGATAGCTCAAAAACTAGCCTTCGGTTTCACAATGGTAATGCCAATGAAAGAGAAAGTTAAGAACCTTTACAAACATCAATTATGTGACTCCTGAGTAGTAATTATAAGCAAGCAAAGGAGGGGACGATGACAGATTACTGTGATGATGTTTAACTATGCCTGTGCCTTGGCAGAGCTTAGGCCCTTAGCACATTTCTTGCCTCGCACTCCTCATTCATTTGTTAAGGCTGGTTTCAGTGATAGGGTTTGAGAACTTACTTCTTTTCATCTCTTTTCTCCCTCTTTTGTTTGTGGTTCCATGATTATGTCTTCTAGAGACAGCCAGATGTCAAAGATTCATCTTTGATTAGTGGCTCAGACCTTTAGTCCAATATAATATTGCACTTTAATTGCCTCAGCCTCAAGTTCACAACAATCCAATTCCCAGTTCCCCGTTATTGCTCTCCACTATGCAAACCCTCTGTCAGTAGTCAGTTATTTTTATGTTTTTATTGGTGAAGAGTGTAAGGGAGTTTTAAACTTTCCCTCTATTCATTGAAGTTTTGATAATTTGAGTCTCCAGAATAAATGACAAAATACAGATTAACAGTAGAACAACATATATAAACTTATTACCTGCATACACACAGAAGTCCCGAAAATATATGACTCACAGAGGGGCCAGATGGTTGAAACTTGAACAGCATTTTGAACTTAAGAAAGAAATAGGGTCTTGGGACTTCTTAGAGAGAAGTGGCCATACAAGCTATTGGAGAAACTGCCCTGCAGTTGTTTTATTTTGTAGATAAAATCCGTCAGTGGCAACCCTCAGGAGAATAGCTGAGAAGTTTGTCCGAGTGTGGCGTTCTGGGCATAGAGACTCTTAGCTTGCTTTCTTGCAATCCCAGTCAATCTTTTCCAGTTCATATAGATTCAAGGTGGGGTGGGGGGTTATGGCAATTGCATTCTTTTTTAGAGAAACTTCCCTTATTCAGAGATGGATAATTTCAAGAGAAAGCTTCTTTCTGCACTCAGAGAGAGAAAGAGAATTGAGAGACAGGGGCGTGGTGGAAGGTCAGAGAGACCTTCCTTTCGAAGCTGCCGCTTTTGTTCAAAGTTCTCAGCCTGTCAGTGTGCTATACTTTGTAGTATCATTTTCTGAGCCCTGTTAAGAAGGAGAGTAGGGTACTAATTCCTGGCTTCGTATAGGAAAGTTGACTCTCGTCCCTCATCTTATGTGAGGTGTCATCATTTTCATTTTCATGTTGATGCCCATCACTTGAGGTCCTAGACCGTCTGCCTTGCCACATAAGGTACTGCTTCATTCCAAGTTTCCTATTGTAATTATACACAGAGAATTTTATTTTCTTTGTCTTAGAATGTGCTTATAAATCTTAACAGAATTTAAAATACATGATTGACAATTTCATTTGTTTGCTATAGATAAAGTTGCTATAATCTGCCTGCTGTCTTACTGTACAGTTCTTACTTAGCTCTATAATGGTAAAAACACCATTCAGCAAGATTTTCAGCAACAGTGTTTAACCTTACGATTATTTTGGTCTGATACAAGTTCTCACTCTGCCCCCCAGGCTGGAGCGCTGTGCCCTCATGATAGCTTACTGCAACCTCAAACTCCCAGGCTCAAGCAATCCTCTTGCTTCACATAGTACACACCACTATGCCTGGTTAATTTTTCTATTTTTTGTACAGACAAGGTCACACTCTTATTCAAGCTCATCTTGAATTCCTGGTCTCGGGCTATCCTCCCTCCTCCTCAGACTCCCCTATGCTAAAATCATAGATGTGAGTTATTGCACTCAGCCATAGGATTATTTTTTTTTTCACTGAAAAATTATCTCAAAGTAATTTTATTTGGTTAAAATTGTATACATTTTGGGTCTTTTACTTAAAAATACATACTTGACGTGTCTTCAACTGTACAGATTTCTGGCTGCCATGGTTAAGACAATAGGCTATGAGGTCAGATCTAGGTTTGAGTCTCTGGTTTTGCTATTTAATAGTGATCTGAGATTTGGCAAATTATGTAGACCTTTTTCAAGTCTTGGTTTCCCTGTATATAAAGTGTTACTGATGAAATTACCTATGTCATAGGATTCAGAGTGGTATGTAGTAAACAAACCCTAAGTACGCGCCTTGGGCCACTTCTGCTGCTTGTTGTTATCATTATCATGCTAAAACCAACAGGCCTCCATTCTACTTTTTTCCCCTTAAACAATTGTATCTTTCAAGCTCTCATCATTTTGGGTTTTTCGTTGGACTTTTTGGCTATTGCTTTGGTAATTGTAATTTCATTATGAAAATATGTACATTCAGAAACCCACTTTATGTTTCAACAGCTTTCATTCTTTTCTTTGAAGAATAATAATAATAACTTAGTACTAATAACTTAACATACAATGGTAATTTTTACAAACAAGAGACTTATATACCAAGACATACTTTGGTCATATGTTGTATACATCATAGAAATGATGATATATAAAAATCTCACAGACTAATATTACTTAGAAGGCCACATAACGGCTCGGCGCCTGTGGCTCAATCGGCTAAGGCGCCAGCCACATACACCTAAGGTGGCAGGTTCGAATCCCCAGTCCGAGCCTGCCAAACAACAATGATGGCTGCAACCAAAAAATGGCCAGGCGTTGTAGCGGGCGCCTGTGGTCCCAGCTACTTGGGAGGCAGAGGCAGGAGACTCGCTTGAGCCCAGGAGTTGGAGGTTGCTATGAGCTGTGATGCCATGACACTCTACCCAGGGGGATAGCTTGAGGCTCCGTCTCAAAAAAAAAAAAGAACATAGAACAAGTACCAGATACAAAGCACAAGAAGTGGTAATAAACTTAAATCCACATACATTAGTAATTGCATTAAACATAATTAACTGAATGCTGGTGGTTAGAAGGCAAAGAGAGACGAGATTTTTTAAATTATGTGACTTATATAAGTAGTGTATCTTAAACTTTGGGATGTAGAAGGATTGAAAATAAAAAAGATATAAAAATGTACATAGTGTACATACTAGCCTCAAGAAAGCAGGTGTAGCTATATTAATACCAGACAAAATAGACTTTAAATCAAAAAGTTGATTACTTTATATTAATTCGACTTCATAATGATTGGTTTTAATTCACCAGGAAGATAGGTTCTAAATTTGTGTGTTTAATTACATGTCTACAAAATATATAAAACAGAAATTTATAGACTTAGTAGGAAAATGGACAATCTACAGAAAATTTTAATCAATCTTTCTCAGTAACTGATGAAAAAAGATACAAAAAAAAATCAAGGTGGGTTACTGAAAATTTGATCAACATGGTTAATAAGCGTGTTCTAGTGAACACATGTAGACTACTGCGTACAAGGGTAAAGTCCACATACTTTTCAAAAATACATATATCTTATAAGGAGTCACTAGAGTATACCAAATAATTAAGTCTCAACAAATTTCAAATAATCCACTTATACAGAATATATATTCTAATTCCAGTGCAATTATGCTAGAAATCAGTAATAAGCAGATAACCACTTAAGAAATAAGAAATAAGAAATAATACCACTTGGAAATTCAAATACATACATACTTCTAAATAACTCATGAATTAAAGATGATATAATAGAAATTAGGAAATACTTTAGGCCAGGCACAGTGACTTGTACCTGTAATCCTATTACTTTGGGAGACCAAGGCAGAAGGACTGCTTGAGGCTAGACCAGCATGAACCAGCGAGACCTTGCGTCTACAGAAAGTAGAAAAATTGGCTGGGCATGGTGGCATGTAGCTGTAGTCGCAGCTACTCAAGAGACTGAGGAAGGAGGATCGCTTGATCCCAGGAGTTTGAGGTTGCAGTGGGTTATGATGATGCCACTGCACTCTAGCCCCAACAACAAAGCAAGACCCTTTTTCAGAAAAGAAAACAATTTTTTTAACTGTATGAAAAAAACCCCCACAAAATTAAAGGAGATGGAGAAAGCAGTATTTAATCAAAATTAGATAGCCTAAGAAGAAGAAAGGGCCAAAATTAACAAGTAAATACTTATCTCTAAAAGATAGAAAAAGCAGAACAGTAAATACAAACAGAAAGTGGAAGCTGCTACAGAGAAGAGCAGAGAGACTATCAAAGCCAAAAGTTGGTTCTTCGGAAGGACCTGTAAAATTTATAAACCTCTTGTAAGATTGAGCAAGAAGAAAAGGAAGGCACAAATTAACATGTATCTTAACAGAATACTGAATTTTAAAAAGTCAGATGCAAAAGGATGTAAGTTCAGGTTCAGAAACACGTAAAACTGATACTATTGGGGAAGATTAAGTGAAAACTTAGGGAGAGAAGTAAAGAAGTGATAAGTCAGGGGTTACCTCTGAGAGGCAGGTAGGAAGCTATGATTGGGAAGTGGCTTTATGGTGACTTTGAACGTGCTGATGTTACAGATGTTCTGTCTACTTGGAGCTATAGCTTACACTTTTCTGTGTTATTTCACAATGAAAAGGTTGAAACGGTAAATACGTATTCTGTATACTGGGATTTGCAGCATGCCCATCATTTGCACTACTCCTGACAGATAGGGTCACAGCCTGCCACACTGTCCTTCAGAGAATGTTCATCCTAGCCTGATATTTCTAAAGGTGGATCACTTAACTCATCAACCTTAGGTGGTAGGAGACTGAGTTCGAATTAAGTTTTCATTAACTTATCCACACCGTACTTAATGGAAGCCAGTGTATAGGAACTTTTTGAAATTGAAACTCTGTTCCCTCTTATGTAAGGCCCCCAGATACCCAAGCCCGGGGTCGGCAAGTGAATAAAGGAGCACAGAGGACTAGCTGGGAGACAGTAGGAACACTCGGGGACGCTAGCCAGCTAGAGCTCCAGGCTCTGGGTGATCGTCAGCTTGCAGAAAGCTGGGATAATGTGGCCGTACCTTCTGATTTTTTTTTTTCCGAGAGTAGGTAGAAATTTGAGTTTTGATGTGAAAACGTCTGAGTTTTTAAGTATTGGTTTGAACATTTTTTTTCCCCATCAAAATACTGCATGAATCAAACCAAACCTGTGTCTGGACTGTTTCCAGCCGTAGGGCTGTTAGTTTATGACTGTGACCTCAGTAGCCATGCAGGTTGGAGAGAGAGAATAATGTATAAAATAGTGCAAATTTCTTACTGGAGCTTGCCTTCCAAATATACGCTTATATAATTATAAATTCCAAAATTAAAAGAAACTCAGCCAAAATTCACACGTTACAAATGTCATTCGGGGTGATAGTTTTTTTAGTGAGACTTGGCTTTCTGTGCAAAGAATGAAATTTTTTTTGCCATCAAGAGTTTATTAACAAACAGTGATATCAGATAAAATAATTTATCTTAGGAAGAATAGCTAAAGATGGACTTCTAAATTAATTTTTTTAAAAAACCACATGTAGGCTTGGCACCCATAGCACAGTGGTTACAGCACTGGCCACTGTGGCTGGCAGGTTGCCCTGAGGCTGGCGGGTTCGAACCTGGCCCAGGCCAGCTAAACAACAACTGCAACAAAAAAATAACCGGGCGTTGTGGTAGCTGTCTGTAGTCCCAGCTACTTGGGAGGCTGAGGCAAGAGAATCACTTAAGCCCGAGAGTTTGAGGTTGCTGTGAGCTGTGAGGCCACATCACTTTACCAAGGGCGACATAGTGAGACTGTCTCAAAAAAAAAAAAAAAACATAACCACATGTACTTCATGATTTGAGTGCCAAGACAACGTACTCCTGTTTAGATATAGCAGGCATTTTCCAGCACCATCAGTGTCATCTGGGAACTTGGTAGAAACGCAAATTCTCAGACTTACACAGACCTAATTAATCAGAAACTCTGGCACTGGGGCCCAGCTATCTGTGTTTTAACAAGCCCTCCAGGGAATTCTGATGCATGTCCAAGTTTTGAGAACCACTGCTCTAACTTTTGTGCTTTGTGACTTATTTTGAGGAATGACTTTAAAAAGATATTTTATTATGTAAAGGTTTCAAATGCATTTTTAAAATACCTTGACACCCTCCAAATCTCCCTTCAAAGAATATCTTTGGTTTGTCTGAAGTCAGCGAAAAGGTATGATTTGGTTTAAAAAGATGACTGAGAAAGGAGTCACATCCCTAAAAAATTCATTTTAAAGTAAGAATGATACATACAGCAGATGTGGCCATGTCCTCTTTCTGCCTTTCCCCCTCACCACTCATATGATGTTTGTGTTGTCCATGCCACTGACAGACTCACTAAGATAATCCACTTTACGTTTAGTATGCAATTTAGGTTTTTTTGATGTGTGCGTGGGAATGCGTCATGTGCAAAACATCATAGAACCCTTCCCTGACGCCCTTCTGTTTTAGACGCCATTCTGTGCGTGCATCCACAGTGGCTTCACAATCTGATCAGGCTTCCTGCTAAAGGGCAGAGTCCTGGAGGGTCCCATGACCCCTGTACCTTTTAGGGCTTAGTACTATAAGCTCTGTAATGGATGCTCAGCAAATACTTTTTGAGTCTCTAAAGCAGTGATTTTCAACCTGTGTGCCATGAAAAATTTTAAAGATCATTAATTCAATTATTTTTGAAAGAAGTTCAAAGCACAGTAAGTATATTCTTTTTTTCCTTTTTTTTTTTTTTTTAAGCCAACATAAGTGTGCTGTGGAAGTCTAAACTACAGGTTCAAGTGTGCTGTGAGATAAAAAAGGTTGAAAAACACTGGTCTAGAGTCTTACCTCTGAGAAAGCAGGGGTAATAGCTGTTTAACCTATTGATCCTTTTTTTTTTTTTTAAGAGATAGTCTCATTATATCGCCCTTGGTAGCGTGCTATGGTGTCACAACTCACAGCAACCTCAAACTCTTGGGCTTAAATGATTCTCTTGCCTCAGCCTCCCAAGTAATTGGGACTACAGGCACCTGCCCCAACACCCAGCTATTTTTTTCTTGTAGTTATTATTGTTGTTTGGCAGGCCCGGGGCCAGGTTTGAACCTACCTGCCCCCCGGGGGTATGTGGCCAGCACCCTAGCCACTGAGCTACAGGTGCCCAGCTGATGCCTTTTTTTTTTAATTAGTTTGTATGGTGAGAAACATATTTTGATATCTCGTAACCTTTTACTTAATAAATAATAAGCATTTGTATGTTGAGGTATAACTTACAAACAGTATATACACAAATGTAACTTTAAGTTTTCCCATGTACCTGCCGTTAATGTGAACGTATAGAATATTTCCCGTATCCTCCAGACTCCTTGGGGCCCTCTCTTAATCTCCTTGTCCAAAGGTGGAAACAATTCTGTCTTCTATCATCACGGGTTAGTTTTGCTGCTTGTGGCTTTCCTAGTTTTGTACCGTGTATACTCTTTTGTGTCTGGCCTCCTTCGGCCCCTATTCCGTCTGTGAAATTCACACTTTCTGCATACAGTGGCAGTTCTTTTGCATTGATGTGACAGTACCACTGTTCACTCTACTACTGATGAACAGTTGAGTTGTTTTAATTGGGCATATCATTTGACGGACATTTATTGAGTGCCTACTGTGTACCTGGCCCTCTGCTGGGCTCTGGGGATACAATAATGAACAAGGTAGATAAAAACATAGCCTTTGGGGATTTTATAGTCAAGTGACAGAGAGGATAATGATTAGGTAGTCTACTGATTTTAATTTCAGCTAGTGATAAATGCCAAGAAGAAAATAAGAATAAAACAATGAGATGGAGAATGGTGGGTTGGGAAGTGTGGCTTTTTGCCATGACATTTCTGAGGAGGTGACATTTGAGGGAGACTTAAATGACATAAAAGTGCCAGCCATGCAGAGATCTTCAGGGTACTTTGAGCAGAAAGAGAAAGAACAGAAATAGGCTGAGTGCCGTGGCTCAAGTCTGTAATCCCAGCATTTGGGGAGGCCAGTGCAGGAGTATTGCTTGACCCCAGCAAGTCAAAACCTGGGCAATATACGTAGCCTCTAAAAATAAAGAGGGACAGTGAACTGTGTCACATGTTGCTGAGGGATTGAATAAGATAAGGATTATAAATTGCAAGAGATTTCCTTAAATGCCTGGGGCTGTCTCCCAGCCTCTGCTGAGGGCCTCTGTGCATGTTGAGGCATGCTAATACCTCTGCCTTACCACGGATCTCCTGCCTGCACGGATCCTTAAGGTCAGCTAGATGGAGAGCTTAGGGCCTCTTTTATTACCTTATCTGGGGCAGTAGGCAAGCTTTCCCTAAATTGCTTATTCCCTAAGATATTCCCCAAGATGTTATTATTTTAGAGCAGTTTCAGGTTCACAGCAAATTTGGGGGGATGGTACAGAAATATCCCATATACTCCCTGCACTCACACACACACAGCCTCCTCTGTTATTAACAGCCCTCCCCAATACAGTAGTTCATTTTTTTTTATAATTGAAGGACTTATATCATTATATATCATTATCATTCTGTATTATATATCATTATTACCCAAAGTCCATACATTACCATAGGGTTAACTCTTGGTATTGTACTTTCTAGGGGTTGGATAAATGTATAATATATACACGTATTTACCACGTGTACTTGTGAAATGCATGGGATTGTCACTGTCCTAAATTCTTGGTGCTCTGCCGATCCGCGGTGCCTTGGTGCTCTCGGCATCTCTCCCTCCACACTAACCCCTGGCAACACTGACCTTTTTACCATTTCCATAGTTTTGCCTTTCCCCAAATGTCCTATAGTTGGAATTGTACAGAATGTAGCCTTTTCAGATGGGTTTCTTTCATTTTCACATTTTCTCCATGTCTCTTCGTGGCTCGATAGCTCATTTCTTTTTAGTCTTGAATATTATTCCTTTGCCTGTCGCCTATCAGGGTCTTCAACCTTTTTTCTCTTCTGCCACACATTGAAACAAGAAGTTGTCTTGACAACACATTAAGAACACAAACACTGACAAAAGCCGATGAGCAAAAATTTAAAAAAGTTCTGTGCGTAATTTTTGTGATATCCAACAACACAGAGAAGCACGACAGTCCGCAGAGAATCTTCTGGTCGGTAGGTGCAGCCCGGTTTAGTCGTCCACCCCCCTGCTGAAGGGCCTTTTGGTTGCTTCCCTGTTTGGACAGTGGTGAATAAAGCTGCTATCAACCTGCTCAGGGTTTTGTGTGGATATAAATTTTCAGCTCCTGAGTAAAACACCGATGTACAGTGAGAGTTAGGTGTGGTTTTGTAAGAGACTCTTCCAAACTGGCTGCATCATTTCTCATTTCCACTAGCAGCAGATGGTAATTCTGTCACTCTAGATCCTTGCTTGCATTTGGGGGTGTTAGTGTTGTGGATTTCAGCTGTTCTAATAGGTATGTGGAGGTATCTCATTTTAATTTGTGTTTCCTTGATGACATATGATGTGGATCTTTTCGTATGCTCATTTGCCAGCTTTTTTTTTTTTTTTTTTTTGGCTGGGGCTGGGTTTGAACCCACCACCTCCGGCATATGGGGCTGGCACCCTACTCCTTTGAGCCACAGGCACCGTCCTCATTTGCCATTTTTATATCTTCCTTGACATGTCTGTTAAAGTCCGTGGCCCATTTTTTAACTGGTTGTCTGTGTTCTTATTCCTGAGTTTGAAGAGGTCTTTATCTGTTCTGAGTAGCAGTCATTAGATGTGTCTTAGTAAGCACTTTCAGTCTCTGGCTTGCCTTTTGGTGTCTTTCTCAGAGCAGAAATTTTTAATTTTATTAAGGACCAATTTACCAATTCTAAGTGGTCCCCAAATTATGATGTTTTGATTTAACAGCTTTTCACTTTACAGTGGTATGAGAGCGATAGGCATTCAGTAAAAAACGTACTTCAAATTTTGAATCTTGATCTTGACCCAGCTAGTGATCTGTAGTAGGATACTCTTAAGATGCTAGGTAGTGCAGCAAGCTGCAGCTCCCGGCTGTGGGAACATGGGAGTGAACACCCAGTACTCTATAGTGTGCTGTGTTTCCAGATGATGTTGCCCAGCTGTAGGCTAATGTAGGTGTTCTAAGAATGTTGAATGTAGGCCAGGCTCAGCTATGATGATTGGTAAGTTGAGTGTATTGAATGCATTTTCAACTTTTGATATTTTCAATTGATGATGGGTTTGTCAGGATATAAGCCCATCATAAGTCAAGCGTCTATATTTCTTTCATGAGTTATACTGTGTATCGTTGGTGTTACATCTAAAAAGATGCTGCTAAGGGTCATTTCTGTTCTCTCCTATATCAGCCTATAGGAGTTTTATATAATGGTTTTGCATTTTACATTTAGATCTCTGATCCACTTTTAGTTATTTTCGTGATGCGTATTAGGTGTGTGTCTAGATTCCTGGGTTTTTTGTTTTATTTTTTGCATAGCTATGTCTAACTGTTCTAGCACCATTTCTTGAAAAGACGGTCTCTCTCCATTGTATATTGCCTTTGTTTTTCTGTCAAAGATAGTTGACCACATTCATATGAATTTATTTCTGGGCTCTCTATTCTGTTCCATGGATCTATTTTTCTTTCTCTTTTCTTTTCTTTTTCTTTTTCTTTCTTTCTTTCTTTTTTTTTTTTTTGTTGGTGTTGTCATTTCTTTTGGTTAATTCCTGAGTGTTTTATTCATTTTGATGCCGTTGTAAATGGAATTTATTTTGGGGGGGGGAAGGGGACAAGGTCTCTCTCTTTTGCCCAGGCAAGAATAGCTCACTGCAACCTCAAATTCCTGGGTTCACATGATCCTTCTGCCTCAGCCTCCCTAGTAGCTGGGACTGTAGGCACAGGCCGTGACACCCAGCTAATATTTCTTATTTTTGTAGAGATAGGGTCTCACTATTGCCCAGGATGGGTTTTGAACTTCAGCCCTCAAATGATCTTTCTACCTTGACCTCCAAAAGGATTATAGGCATGAGCCATCATGCCTGGCCTAAGTGGAATTATTTTTGTAGTTTCTTTCTTAGACCATTTAATATTAGCATATAGAAGTATAACTAAGTTTTCATGTTGACTTTACATCCTGCTATTTTGCTGATTCATTTATTAGTTCAGGTTTTTTGGTGGAATCTGTAGGTTTTTAATACATGTAAAAATCTTATCACTTGGCTTGGTGCCTGTGGCTCAATCGGCTAAGGCGCCAGCCACGTACACCTAAGGTGGCAGGTTCGAATCCCCAGCCCGGACCCGCCAAACAACAATGATGGCTGCAACCAAAAAATGGCCGGGCGTTGTGGTGGGCACCTGTGGTCCCAGCTACTTGGGAGGCGGAGGCAGGAGACTGGCTTGAGCCCAGGAGTTGGAGGTTGCTGTGAGCTGTAATGCCATGG
>CAUYQV010124796.1:0-24054 GCA_963574575.1 Galagoides demidoff
TTCTTTGCCCTAGGTCAATGTCAAGAATGTTTCCTATGTTTTCTTCTAGAATTTTTATGGTGTCACATCTTCCATTAAGGTCTTTAATTTATCGTGAGTTAATTTTTGTTTTTTTGTTTTTGTTTTTGTTTTTTTTTGAGACAGAGCCACGAGCTATCCCCCTGGGTAGAGTGCCATGGCATCACAGCTCATAGCAATCTCCAACTCCTGGGCTCAAGCGAGTCTCCTGCCTCCACCTCCCAAGTAGCTGGGACCACAGGTGCCTGCCACAATGCCCGGCCATTTTTTGGTTGCAGCCATCATTGTTGTTTGGTGGGCCTGGGCTGGGGATTCGAACCCGCCACCTTAGGTGTACGTGGCTGGTGCCTTAGCCGATTGAGCCACAGGCGCTGAGCCGTGAATTAATTTTTGTGTAAGATGAAAACTAGTTATCTATTTTCATTCTGCATGTGGCTATCCAATTTTTCCAGCACCATTTATTTGTTTACATCATTCCCCAGGGTATGCGTCTGTCTGCTTTGTCACAGATGAGTCAGTTGTTGTGTATGGTTTTAATTCTGGTTCTCTATTTTGTTCCAGTGATCTGTACATTTACTTTTACACCAGTACCAAGCACCAAGCTGTTTGATTACTATAAGGCTCTGAGTCTTCATGAGTCTCTGAGTTTTAGATGAGGGAAAATAATGAGTTTGAAGGTGAAAAAGAATGTATGACCCATGGAGAAAGAGCTACATTTATTACATTTATTACCTTTTTTTTTTTTTTTTAAATATAATCTCCCTTTGTCACCCTGGATACAGTGCAGTGGTGTCATAGCTCGCAGCAACCTCCATCTCAAACTCTCGGGATGGAGAGATCCTCTTGCCTCAGCCTCCCAAGGAGCTATAGGCACCTGCTACAATGCCCAGCTAGTTTTTCTATTTTAAAGTAGAGACAGACCACTCTTGCTCAGGCTGGTCTGGAACTCCTGACCTCAGGTAATAAACCCACTTTGGCCTGCCCCCCAGACTGCTAGGCTTACAGGCAAGAGACACTGTATCCAGTGTCAAAGTATTTTTGATTCCATAAAAAAGTTTTGATTTCTCAAAGTATTTTTTGATTCCACATAAAGCAGGAATTATGTTTCCACTGTTGCTCCTCTGCAGTATGTTTGCTCATAATTGATAAATGTCGATTAACTGACTCATTACTTAAATACCTACCAGACAATACAAACAGAAAAGCTGAGAACAGAGAACTTAGAGAATCACTTATTTCTGTGGTCTCCATAGTAACTCTCTTTTCCATTTTACTTCCTTTTGGAACACACCTAATCTAAATCTATATATTGAAAGTTTATTAAGTTTCTTAGCTTTTTTTTTTCATTCTTTTACTTGAATCTAGAGAACTAAGCTAAATGGATACATGAAGAAAGTAAAATGTATCTACTGAAATCTGTGACTCTGTAGCTCATGTTGACATGAAGGAGGCTATGTTTGCCAGAAACACAGATAGCCTTAAACTCTACATGCAATACTTTAAAAAATTTAAAGAATCAACTAAAAAGGAAGTCAAAACTAGAAGTCAAAACTAGGAGTGCAGGACAACTTAGGAAGTATCTGGAATCAAGCTCTTTCCAA
Organism: Galagoides demidoff; assembly: GCA_963574575.1. Lineage (NCBI taxonomy): Eukaryota > Metazoa > Chordata > Mammalia > Primates > Galagidae > Galagoides > Galagoides demidoff. Next base: position 1,620 of record CAUYQV010124796.1, read on the forward strand.
ATCCCCTAGCTTTTCTGTTTCTTTTTTTGATGCTATTTTTCTATTTACCTTTCTTCAGTTATTTTCTCCTTCTGAAAGGACTTCTAGATGTCAGGGGAAAATAGGCTTGTCTACACAGATATAACACTAAGCTTGAATGTTATAATTTCAGCCAAATGAACAGGCAAATTGGTCCTAACTGCAAATTTGGGTAGGTAAAGGAAGGTGAACCAACTTGAAAAAGTGTCCATTGATGGCTTTATTAGAGATGAACCAAGAGGATGAGCCATAGCTGAATATAAAGACTCAGAGAAAATTTCCAGTTAAAGAACCAGCCTGACTATAGTGTAATCCTAATTCACGTATGAATCCAGAAATATCATCTCAGTGTGATGATTTTAAAAGGGCGAAAATTTTTGCCTCTTCATCTTTTGCTATTACTTTGTTCCTTTTGGGGGGCAATTTTGGTTACTTTTTGGTTGAATGAATGCTCAATGCAATGTAATAGGAAATGTAGAACAATGGCTTGAACCGGGGGATAGTTGATAAATAGCCAGTGAAACGATGGCACAGAAAACACAGGAGCAGGGTCATAAGGAAGAAAACATATTCACAAATAATTTATTTTTAGAAGATAAATGTGCTAAATAGGGTACAAGGTAACTGTCTTCTCTCTTATGGAGAGAACAATATGTAGCAAATATTGTACCAAATTACATTATTTAACAGGCTTTTAGATTTGAACATAATGCTGAATTCTGAAGGAATTGGGACTTATCCTCTGACAATAAAAATGGACACAATTAAAGTACTCTAGTCATATTCACCTTGAACCTATTAGATTACTACAGGTAAAGTAATACACTCATTTCTCATTCAACTCTTTTCTTTCTTAGGAAACAATTTTAAAAAACTTTAATAAAAATGACTACAAATAATTCAGAAATCAGTCCTGTTTTCATTGTTTTAGTGTCTTCTCATAAACTATTTTAGGATTATAGTAGTATGAAATTCAGTAAAATTTGAGTTATTGTTAATGCCAAAATCTATAAATAAAATCAAACATATTTTTAGAAAATACATCCTCATTTTCCTGAGCTCAAAATATATGCTGAAATTATTTAAATCATCTTGTATCTATAGAGCAATAAACTTACATGTTAATTCTTTAATATTAGAAATAATGCTCTTGAACACAAATTCATATGATTTACCTGCTGGTATAATCAGTGTATGTGATAGGATGTCTCATATACCAGAACTAAATAAAAAAGTTTCCTTTTAGAAAGTCTGTTATATTCTGATTTTATGTGAGTTGAATAATTTATTGAATGTGTTTAATTTTCAACTAAAGCATATTCAAAAATCTGAAAAGAGAAAATGGACTCATTTCCATTTTAAATGTCACTGAAATGAAAATACTGAACCGAAATCCTGGATAAGTGATTTCCTTTCATGAGATTAAATGTGTGCCAAGAATATAAGCTGAATTTTCTTAAAATTGCCCTTTAAGTGCTATCGCTGCCAAAGACAACACAAGGAAATTAAGGTGATATTGTCTGAATATCATAGTGTCAGGATACTGAGTTGCTATGACCTTACTGCATTAGGATGTCACTAGCATTGCTTATTTTAAGTAATTTTATAAAACAATTTTTACATCTACTGTTTAGTAATATGCTTATATACTTGAATACTGCACCATAAACTGATAATCTAGTCAATGAAACATACTATAAACAGATCATTGTCACACAATGTGTTAAGTGCTATGACAGAAATATTATTATAGGAATGCACTTTGGAGCATGAGGACAGAGATGACTTCCCAGAAACCTAGGGAAAGCCTCCCAGAAATACAGTAATTGGATTGGATTTTTAAGGGTGAGAAAGAAGTTGTTAAGCTGAGAATTTTCTGAGAAGAGGGGCAAAGGCAGAAATGTTTTAACAACCTAAAATACTGTAGTTAATTAACAGAAAGATGTTCAGTGGTGCTAACAATGAGAAATTCTGCATTAAAGACCCTTTTCTAGCCATAAGGTCTTTGTATTAGAAAAGTCTTTCTTCACAATTGGTGCACTAGCTCATCAGCAGTGGAGGAGCTGCAAACCAAACAGGATCATTGGGGAGAAAGTCACAAGAATATTCATTCTGAAATATCCACTCAGGAGATATTTTTGTTGTTTTATTTTTTGAGACAAAGTATCACTCTGTCACTGTCCGTAGAGTGCTGTGGTGTCATCATAGCTCACAGCAACCTCAAACTCTTGGGCTGGAGAGATCCTCTTGCCTCAGCCTCCTGAGAAGCTGGGATGACCAGCACTCACCATGATACGGAGCTAGGTTTTCTATTTTTAATAGAGAGAGGGTCTGACTCTTATTCAGGCTGGTCTGCAACCCCTAAACTCAAGTGTTCCAAATGCCTTGGCCTCCCAGAGGGCTAGGATTGCAGGTGTGAGCCATCACACCCTGCTTCACCCAGGAGATTGTGATGCTCTTTACTGAGACATAAAATTCTTAGGACAAAGCATTATTTTCTAGAAGAATGATGTAAATTATTTTAACATGAAAATTAATGGTGCAACTTTACTTCATTTGTTGGCCAAACCTTATCTCACTGCGATATGTACGTACAAAGCTATCAACTTGATATTTAAATAAAACTACACTGTTCCCAGATATATTGGTAAGAACAAGGACATTCTAAATGCTACATTTCTGAAACTGTAATTTTTTTAAAACAACTTTATTAAAACATAATTCATATGCAAAAACTCATACATAATTAATGCAGGCAAGTTGAGTTATTTGGACATATTGAAAGCACTCTTGATGTTACTGCCATAATCAAGGTATTAATAATAAATATGTCCAATAACTTCCTGAGAAGGAATCCTTTGTGATTTATTTTATAAAGGTAGGGGTCTTGCTATGTTGCCCAGGGTGGTCTTGAACTCCTAGCCTCAAGCAACCTTCCTCTTGCCTTGGCCTCCCAAGGTGCTAGGATTATAGGCATGGTCTATCATGTCTGGCCCAGACTGAATTCTTTTTTTTTCAGTTTTTGGCTAGGGCTCTGGCATATGGGCCTGGCATCCTACCCTTTGGAGCCACAGGTGCTGCCCAGACTGAATTCTTAATAAGTCCTTTTCAAAGCTAAATATGAACATTCAGTTTTGATTAATTGATTAATATCACATTAAATTTTAATTTTACATGTTTCAAAGATAAACAACAAACAAAAAACGTATTAAAATATGTAGCTCGTGATGGGCTACCTATCACTCTACTGCATTTTCTACTTGACTTGACTTGAATTTCAACACTCACTGAAGCACAGCACTAATACCACCATCTTGCCATATTCTTTGACAACAGTTTAAAGGCCTTCAAGGAACTTTTGAAGATAGTTTAGATTAGCATGAAGGGACCTGAAAGGCCATGAATTAGCTGAAAAATAAGTTCAAGGAAAGTTAAAACAAAACAAACAAAACAAAAAACACACATCCTTATTCAAGTTAACTTGGTTACTTGAGAAATAATAGGAATAGAACATCAATTTATCCTTGGCTAAGCATATAGTTTTCTGCATATAAAACATGTAGCCTATGTCAAAGAAATTTCTTTTAGTCATGTTTTTTAAAATAACATAATATTTATGAATTTGCTATAATGAAAGTTCTGTGAAGGACCAGCCTACATTTCAAAGAAGTAATTTCCAAGAAGCAAATAAACCAAACCCATAAGTCCCCATAAGAACTACCTTGTTCTCATAAAGGTTGGTTGTGTTATATATGGATTCTGAGGTTTTAAACTAAACTAACATCAGTGTCCTTTTGCAATTAGTGAATTTCATGTTGCAGAGAGGTTGTAGGTTCACAGCAGGATTTAGGGGGAAGAATCGTTTCTGTATATCTCCTCCTCTTCTTCCAGAGCACATGATCAACACCCTTCACATTTACTTTTTAAAGAATTGATAAACCTACATTTACACATCACTGTTATGTAAAGTCTACAGTTTATATTAGAGTTCAGCAATATAACAAAATGAATCCTCCACTATAGTATTAAAGACTAGACTCCCCTAAAAAACCTCGATGAGCCACTCTTCCCACCCCCAACTCACTGAAACTGTTGATCCTTTCCTTTCACTGTCTCAGTTTTGCCATTTCAAGAAGGCCATTTAGTTAGAATCATATAGTTCGTAACATTTTCACAGTGGCTTCTTTCACTAAGTAATGTGCATTTAATCCCCTTCCATGTCTTTTCATGGCTTGATAGTTCATTTCCTTTTAGCGTTGAATAATATCCCATTCAATGTACCATAATTTATTCATTTATTCAGCTACTGAAAGACATCTTGGTTGCTTCAACATTGGAACAATTATGAATCAAGCTGTTATAAACATGCATGTGCAAGTTTTTGTGAGGACATGTGTTTGGGACACATTTGGGTAAATATCTAGGAGCAGGAGTGCTAGACTTTATGGTAAGAATACATTTAATGTTGTAAGAAGCTATCCAAATATTTTTCCAAAGTCGATGTACCGTTTTGTATTCCTACTAGCAATAGATGAGACTTCCCTTTACATTTTTGCCACCATTTAGTGCTGACAATGTTTCAGATTTGGGCCATTCTAAGAGGTATGAAGTTTAATTTTTCAGTGCTAATGACATATGATTTTTCAATGTATTTTTATTCTCGTTCTGACTCTTTGATAAACCTATTCAGCGGATTTAAATTAAACAATGTCTCTAGGAATTTGTTAGCCAGTTATCAACAAAATAATCATAAAGTTTAATGTTTTTAATTTACTTTTGTTGAGTATATTCTGTTATAGGAAAGTATAGAAGGTCACAAGAATTTGATAAAGATAAGTACTGGTCGACTGCTTCCCGGATTGTATCTGCCAAAGGAAACCTGACCAGCTATCTGATCGATGTCAATTTCTATTACATAACAAAGTCATATGTAGGTTTTCAGTGAATAAAGGAAAGAATAATCTTAAATTAGTCTATTTAATCTTAAAGCCAAAATGTGCTCACATCATACCTAGGTATTTTCTCATGGCCGCTTTTTTCCTACCTGTATCTCCTGAATGTGGTTCAAATGTCTTTGCTGAAAATGTCATTGTCAGACTCTGCACTCAGTTTTAATTTGATATGTACGTATAATTTTACATAGAACATATTTATGAGTTCTATAGGTGGCCTCTAGTGGTGTATGATGATTTCTGTAATAGAAGTATTTACAAAAGCAGTGAATTTTTAATTTCCCAGAATTTTGAAAGAATATCTCCTTATACCCTAATTAACTGTTTTATCAACCACTTATCATTTGGGAAAATTGAGAAAAATTAGCTCATATTTAAAATAAACATTTAAAAACCAATGAATTTGATTGTATTTTTCCATATTTTCTATATTTATAGGTCTATGATCATAACGTATTTGAAGAAAGAAAACCATAGCTCACAGAGATAGAACATTCTTATCTTAGAATTGATAGGGAAAATAATAGAGCCCAGTGTAAATTAGGTTACACATCTCAGAGTCTGGCAAATATGAATTTAAAATAAGTGAATTCATGAGAACTTGGACAAAGAATTGCAAATAGTATGGTAGTTTCAGAAACACAATTCCAAAAATGAACACATAATCATCTGTTTAAAAATAGAGAGTCAAGTGGGAGTCAAGTTAAATCAGACCAATGAGGATAAGAGACAGTGGCCTGGAGTATTAGCATGAGAGTAAGACTGACACTCAATGCCTGCAATGTTAAAAAGCCACTGTTAGCTTCAAGCAAATGTTTATTTACAAGCAAGTTTTGTGAAAATAAGCTCAGAGCTCAGAATGTGAGCAGACATTAAGATGGAGATAAGTGGGCAGAAAGTGCTCTGGGAATATTTTAGGATCAGCATTCATGGAAAGGAAGGTTAAGAAGTAAGATTGGGCAGAGTTGAACAGTGATGCAGTCTCAGTAACAGACTCAGTCAGGAAGATAGGACGGTTCTTCCTTAATGTCCCAAGTTTCAGCCAGGGGCCTGACATCATACCTTCCACCCACCACTGGAGACCATCATGACACACAGTCATCTCTGAGAAGGAAGCACAGCTGTGGGTAAACTGACTTCCCTCTGCTGAGGCAACTTCTGCAGTGAGGCCACAGCTGACTGCTCCCTGGGAGAGCACATCTGCAGCACTAACAGGAACCTTTGTGTTCTCATGACGGGATTTTCATTACATATCACAAAGTTTTCTTTGGATCACTATTTTTCTCCACAGCTCTAATGCTTCACATGACTCTGGGAAACACTCCTCAAACACTCTGCTGAATGGATTGCTCCTCCTGAGGGAAACATAAAATAGAAGAATTAGGGAGACAAAGCACAGCCCACACTGCTGCAGCTGGGCCAGAGGCCGGACTGGATACTCACAGTACCACAGTACAATGACTCATACCATACGATAAAGTCATTCCCACAGGGATTAAAAATACCAGCTATGGAAATAACACACTATCATAAAAATAAATAGAGATTAAAAATGCGAACTATTGAAACTGGTGAACTTCTTAAAAATAATATAATCATGGAAAAAATCATGAATAAGTTTCTTGAAGAAACTTTAAGATCTGCAGTGAATCAAAGTGCAACTCAACAAATACATTTAACAACATAATTAAACAAATTGTATGCTGAAGACTACAGTGTTAAGAGATATTAAAGAAGATCTACCCAAGTAGAAATATATACCATGAAAAAGTCAAATACAGGATGAACATAAAGTTCATGGGCAAATTACTATTACAAATGCCAATCATTTTTAATTATCATGACAAGGTATCATAAAACCAATATCAATACTCAAGCTCAGAGCTCAGAATGTGAGCAGACGTTAAGATGGAGATAAGAGTATTAGTTTGCCATCTCACCAACAGCATATACGTGTTCCCTTCTCTTCATACTCAAGCCAGCATCTGCAGCTTTGGTACTTTGTGACACAGGCTATTTACACGGGGGGTAGATGATATCTCAAGGTGGTTTTGATTTGCATTTCTCTGATAATTAGAGATGATGAACATTTTTTCATGTGTTGGCCTTTATCTACTTCTTGCAAGAAGGTATGTTTGGGTCGCTTGGCCAATGGTAAATAGTATTGTTTGCTCTTTTCTTGTTGGTTAGTTTGAGTTCTCTATAGATTTTGGTTATTAGGTAGGTCTTTATCATATTTATAACTTGCAAATATCTTCTTCCATTCTGAAGGCTGTCTGTTTGCTTTAGTTGTGCCCTTAGCTGTGCAGAAGTCTTTTAGCTTGATCATGCCTCTTATTTATTTTTGGTACTGCTGTCAATGGGATCATTTTTATAAAATTTATTCCTAGACTGATATCATCAAGAGTTTTTCCCACACTTTCTCTTAGAGTTTTTATTATTTCTTGTCTTAGAAACAATCTAATTTTTAAATCTTTCATCCAGTGTAAGTCAATTTTTTTAAGTAGTGAGAGGTGCATATCCAGTTCCACTCTTTTATGTGTGACTATCCAGTTCTCCCAGTGCCGTTGATTTTAGGGACCATTTCCCCCAGTGTGTGCTTTTGTTTAGTTTATGAAAGATCAGGTGGTGATATGCAGCTGATTTCATCTCTATATTCTCTATTCTGCTCTGGAGATCTACTTCTTTATTTTTGTGCCCATACCATTTTGATCACTATAGACCCTATAGTATTACCTGAAGTATGGTAATGTTCCTCTAGCCCTTTGGGAAAGAAGTATGGAGAATTCTCAAAGAGCTAAAAGTAGACCTTCCATTTGATTCCACAATCCCATTACTAGATATCTACACAGAAGAAAAAATAATCATTTTACCATAAGGACATTTGCATTAGAATATTTATTGCAGTTCAATTCACAATCGTCAAGATGTCGAAACAGCCCAGGTGCCCATCAACTTATGAATAGATAAATAAACTATGGTCTATGTATACCACTGAATACTATTCAGCCATAAAGAAAGATGGAGACTTTACATCTTTCATATTTTGCTGAATGGATTTGGAGAAGAACCTCCCAAGACATAAATAAAGTACCATAAGAATGGAAAAGCAAGCATCCAATGTACTCAATACTAATATGAAATTAGTAGATGAACAATACATGCCAATATAAGAAAAATAAAACATAATTAAACTCAAGTAGGGGGCCAGGAAATGATGAAGGGGGTGGGGAGAAGGTAGGGATATAGTAAGCTCTCACCTGACCACATACTGGGTGAAACATACGGGTACCTGGCACATCTCCTGGGTGAAGGGCTCAATTATAACTTCTACCTAACAAGTGCAAACAATGTAACTTAATTGTTTGTGCCCATATATTAATCTGAAATTAAAAATGCTCAAATTCATATCAAACATACTAAGTATAAATTCATATCAAACATATTAAACATAAACATAATAACATAATTATTAAAGTAAAAACATTAAAACCATAGGGCCATTTGTCAATTTCTGCTTTGCATCTCCAAAGTCACCCTTCTATCTGCTCTGTGAAAATAGATTGATTCCATTTTAAATGTTTTTCCTTTGTCAGCTTCCATTGAAAATGCCAGTGGAGGATGTTGGATAAAATTGTAGGAGAAATAGTTTGTTTCCTGGTTTGTGTGATTGCTTCTGCAGTGTACTGGGCATTCCCAGCACACAGAGACCACAGCACTTGGAGATTTTCTAGTACATAAACCTGCAATCATGGTTGGCATCACTCAGCAGCCAAGAGCTTTCTCCTGCACCTTCTTGGGGCAGATTTGTAGTACGGTGCCTCTGGAGAGATGTGGACTGGAAGGAATAGCTCTCTCTGGCATCTTAAAGGGTAAATTTCCAGCAAGTACCCTCAGTACAAGACCATAGTGAATTCTTTGCCATGACTATTTCCTCTCCAAGAAAGTCTCAGTCTCAGCTCTGGGTTGGGAGTGGTGGGCACACCCTTCATTTTATTCTTTACTTTAGCCCAAGTGATAGTAGCTCTTTTCATGTCTACCATGTCTATATTCCATGGAATTATCATTACTCCATAAAAAAGTCAAACCCTCATTATTCTATTTTCCTGTTATAGTTAATAATTCATCATTAAATTTTCCCTAACCTATGGGGTTTCCCTTTCCTAATTGACCTAGACCAATATAAAACATACAGAGAAAATAATGTCATCATTTAAGGACACCTGTATTAAAACAACATTGATAATGAGATGTTGCATCTTGAAAAAGGAACTAGTACAGAGGATTTTTTTTCATTGTTATTTTTCTAATGATTAAAATCCTTTGCATAAATGAAGGCAATAATACACTAAGGATAAATATATAAATTGTTATAAGAATTTATAAAAGCAATCAAAAGTTTGAATTAAATTTTCAATCTTTCAAGCACTCTAATAAACCTTAGAATTACTTCTTTTTTTCTTTTTTTTAATTGAATCATAAACACATGATCATGTATACATTAATGCATTCATGGGGCACAATGTGCTGATTTCACATACAATTTGGAATGCTTACATCACACTAGTTAATATATTCCTCACCTCATTTACTTAATTATTGTGTTAAGACATTTATACTCTATACTTAATAGATCCTACATGTACCCTTGCAATATGCACCATAGGTGTGGTCCCACCATTCACGCTCCCTCCATCTAAGGGATAAGAGGCATAGTGCAATAATTTAGGTATAGGCAACATTTGAAACATTTGAAAATCAAATAAATTAGAATAGTCCAAAGGAGAAAAATCTACATTGTTAACATTGATGAAGAAAAATTAATAGTAATTTATATGAGAAAACAAATTTTAATTATTGAGAGATGAATTTTGAGCAAAGATCAGTATGTTAACTTACTTTTTCTAAACCACTATATTGACATGTTATTTACATATATGATTCACCCACTTAAAATGTGTAATTCAATGTTTTAAGGTGTATTGGCAAATATGTATAAGTATTGTCATAAGTTCAGTACATTTCATCATTTTTAAAGGAACTTTCGTATCCTTACTTGGGTATTTACATTAATACTAATTTACTAAATCTACAACTTAAAACAAAAAACAAAACTAGTCTTTATTGGTCTTAGAAGTTAGTTAATTTCAAGAATCAACTCCAGGACAAAAAATAAATTATAATTAATATGGTCCCGTAAGTAATTTAAATTATATTTTTAAATAATTCAATATCCATAAGACTTCCAGAGTGAGGAAAACTAAAGAATAGACATGAAAATTCTTGTTAATCACTGAAAAAATTCGTTTAGTGACATCCACTACATTTACCCACGTTGCAAATATTAAGTTCTCTTACACCTGCCAGCACAGTAATTTAGTAAACTATCATGTCTTTTAACTTAAAATCACAAATCTAAAAACAATTACTGAATGTGGAATACAATCATGCCTAACTTTATCTTTTGGTAAATGTTACAGACACTTTAAAAAAAATCATCCACAGATAATTTTTAAATATGTACAAATGTGAGGCTGTGGGTAAGACCCATAACTGCCTTATATTTATATTTCATTTGACATTTGTCTACAGTTGGGAGATACCCCCTTTCAAGGTAACAACGTTATTTTACCAAGGTGTTAAATGACTACACAAAGTTCAAAGGGTCAAAGTATCAAATTAGGATACTTATGGTCCAGAGTGTCCAGACTCAGATGCAGTAATTTTGAGTACTGTAATACGTGTTTGTGTGTGTGTGTGTTTGTGTACATTTGGACACAAACCACAATTTTTTGGACATTGCACTTTATGACCATTTTCCCTCTGTCATGAGGACTTGTGCCCCAGGGCATTTTTGTTGGTGTCACTGCCTCTCTTTCCTTTTGCTCTCCCATGCCCTCTAATCAGTATCTGGGAAGCTGATACCATGCGGATTGCTTTCTGCTTTTGATGACAGTATTTTCAAGGAAATTACATGAGGCTTTCACAGTTTTCCACCTGTGGGCTATATGCTCAAAGGGCTTGATGCCTGGTTATTAGCATCAGCAGAATTCCCCACTTTCTCAAAAAATATTTATCCAGAAATTGCACAGAGCCTGACTGGACAAAGGACAATTTTCACTGCCAGAAACGAAATGAAAAGAATCAAGTAATATCTTACTAAAAAGGTGGAAAAAACTATAAAAAATCTGGAGCATCATTGCTGATGACTTCTATCACCTGCATACAGATGTGGCATCATAGACTTAATTTAATTGTAGAAAAAAAAATAAATTTTGGTATATATATTACATAAACCATATTGGTGATGTTGAATAAAATGTTTTCTATAAATCAAGGAAATGTCAATAAATCTAAAAACTTTGAATATTTTAACCAGTAGAGTAAGGCATTTTAAAACGTAATTTGGAAAAGTTTCATCAAATGAAGTCAAACCAAAAAATTACCAAATAGTACAATATATAAACTCTCTCCAAATATGAGCATGTTTTCTATTTATTCCTTATAGGAGAGCTTATTGTGGGAATATTTCAATGAGAAAATTTAAGCAATACCTGGAAAATAAACTTGAACGTCAGATACACAAAGGTTTGTGAAAACTTCTGGATGGCTGAACAAAAACTGCACAGCTATTTTTTGGTTTGTGATTTCTTTGGCACTGTTAAAATGGTGCTATAATATGTATGTACCTTTGCAGGTTCCCGATTCCAATCTGCTTTTCCAATAGAGCATCTCTCAGGGGAGGGAGAAGAACATTCAGGTCACACATTTGCATCACCGTGGAGTGTTCTCCCATAGTCTTGAGGTACAAAAAGAACAGTGAGAAGGCAAATATTGATAACAGTTATTAGAAGGATGGTAAGTGTTTTCAAACCTTAAAGCCCATCAAAAAAACAGTAAATAAAGAAGTAACATGCCTTAACCATACATTTTAAAATTTAAATGCATGTTGTATTGGTTTCAACACCACAAATTTTATAAAATAAATTACAACGGATATTAATTATCACGAGGCTCAGATCAACTGTTAAGTGCTTTTCATACATGAAAGACTAAATTTGTTGCCGTGATACAGACCTATGCCACTCTTATTCTTTGAGATAATGCATACCTTTTGGGGCTGTCATTTATTTTAAAAGTTTGTGGTTATTTGAACTGACCACTCTCCAGTCAAGTCAGATGGCAACCATGTTTTCTTCCTATCAACAGGGAGCAATCTAAGAACTTAAAACTTCATAATATGAACAGTCCAATGCCTATTAAAGATTCTAATTACATTTCTAAAACCTACTTCTGTGTTATCTCAGAGAAGCCAATTAAATTTCATATACCTTAGGCATGTTTATTAATTTCATAAAATCTTAGAAAAGAAAATAATATTTTTATTTTAGAATCATTAGCCATTACCTCATGTAAACAAATCAATTGTAACAGAGTATTAAGACACAATGTTTTATTCAGAAAATATCTTTATTTTTATTACCCATATTTACTTCTAGCCCCCAAAGAGTCTCCTGAATGTCATAATATGCCTAATTAAAAAGACTCTGAGCCCAGAGATTGTGGTCATACCCTAGAATCATTCTAACTTTGTTTTCATTCAGTATAAATAGAGAGGTCCAGTTCATGGAATATGTAATTAGTTCTTGCTAAATCCATGACACTGTGGTAGAGAAAGGACAAAAATGAGCTTTTCTGCATATTATCTATTTTTAATTTTTACATACCATATATGTAATTGTTAACACATTATAATCAGCTAAGAGGGGAGTATCATACTTTAAGGAGTCCAAGGACCAGAGTGTGTCTGTAGTCCTTGAGGATTTCATGGGCTTCTGGGATGTTCAGGATCTTTACTTAGAAATAATTTCTCAAAATTTGTTAGAAAATGTGTTCAAAAGAAATACTGTTCATAAACGTGATTATGCAATGTCAAATAGGACAAAATGACGACTATTTCTGAGTTCTGTGACAGATACGGCAGTCTGGTGATTTTCTAGAATTCATTTCCTGCCTTTTCATTGGAACAGGATTTAAAGTTTATTTTGAGAATGTGCCCAGCCAAAGGATTGATTCTTATCGTTTAGCAATCTTAAATTAGGGGAAGAAGAGCTTCTTCCCTGAGCCCTGTGTTTTCAAGTGCCTAATCCTGGCCGTCTTTGGTCACGTGCCTCACGGGGTGAAGGATTTGCAAAGTCCAAAATGTGGCACTCAGCCCACATCTGCCACCAGATCCGTGTGTCCCTGCATCCTAGAATTCCCTACTCATAAGATGCATGGCTTATACAGGCCTTTTCTCTAAGCCTTTTCCTCTTGAGATCAATCCAACAGAGAATGTGTGTACTCCTACAACAAAAGGATGCCAAGCATAGGTCTTTACCCAGAAGGAGTTGCAGGCTAGAATGTCTGTACAGGTGATATGTAGACTCCACATCATGCAGGAGAGAGACGGGGGTAAGAAAATGAGGGTGGAAATATGGGCATTTAATGGAAGAGTCATATCTTGATGTGGTTGCATTCTAGAATTAATGATTTCATAAGCTTGAAACCAATATTCAATTACTTATTAAAAGTAAGTTAGAAATTGAATTAAGAAAATGATGCAGATAATGGGCAGAGGGAACAGAGACAGGAGGGAAATGAATCAGAGAAAGCAGGTACATTCAGACTACAGGGCCTATGGTGAGAAATTCAAAGTCTGTTGCAAGACTGACAGCTCGAAGTCCGGCACTTGAAGACAGGTAGACCATCTCTCTGGGACTTCACCCCTCCTCCAGCTCCACTCTGCCCCCAAAGGGAGAGGCCAGGCTCCTGTAGGTGGTACTGCTCTCTCAGAGGGAGTGAGTGCAAGGGTTTGGCGAGATTAGGGAGAGAAGGTGAAACATGCTGAAATCAGTGCATATTCTTTGATCTCATAGGAGAGAAAACGTCTCTCAAGGAGGTGAGGAGAAAATACCCCTCCCCTCCAATTTCTCAGTATGGCAGGGCACCCAACTGCCCGTAAGGCTTCCCAGGGACTTAGTTGTTCATCTTGAGGTTTGTGTTTGTGGTCTAATTGGGGTCAGCCTTGATGTTGTGCACCTGGACTGTGTTCTTGTTCCAGAACTTGTTTGTGTTATGATCAAAATGCAATTAAGGTAGTTAGTTAAAGAAATAGTTTGGTTAGAAAATGCAAGCCCAGCAAGAATCATGAGGTAAGGATATAGTCCCCTATTTAATGTATGTAATAAAAACAGAGCTAGCCCAGAGCAAGAAGCTGTCTATCTGTCCTCATGTTTGAAGGTGGACAGACTCCTGACCCAGCTGCCCTTTTAAAAACTTTCTTTGTGTCTTGACATTTCATTTTTCCCTCATGCTCTCATCTTTGCCAGTCACTGGAAGGGACATGCAACACAGTTTGGGGCTGGTCCCCAACAGGAAAAAAAAAACGAATGAATTATAGCCCATTAAAAAAGAGTGAAAGTGGCGGTCTTGCACACTTGGGTTGACACACTGGGTTAAAGCATGGAAGGACATCCCATTTCTAAAGGGGACTGCAACAGAGCCTGGGCTGTTCCAGGCATTTCCTCCTTACCTAGGAATGTTGCATTTCCAGAATATTCTAAAGAACTGCAAACTAGAAAGAGGGTAAAGTGGGTTGGCCAAGGGCTGCTTGAAAAGTGTCCTGCAATTTACGTTTTAGTCAAGGTGGGAGAATAAAACTCACTTTACTCAACCATCTCTAGACTTAATCAATTTTAAATATGTAACTATGTGGAATGTAGGGCTCTGCATTCATATCCTTGCTTTGGGTTTTGCTAATATCCATGGACAGTAAGTCTCCAATCTCCCTTGTGATTACGTAGGTCTGTGGGATGAGATATGGACAGTTACTTAGCTTATGAAATGTTCAATCTCCTTAAATACTAATTCACAGGATTTCTGACATTTTACTCTGACACTTCTTGCTGTTTTCTTAATTGTGAAAATACATCGTATTCTTTCAAATGCACGTTTTTAAAAACAATTTTTTGTGAAACCATGGCTAAGTAAAAAATTCATGGTATTTTCTAATATGAGTCCCATCATGGAATCAGTGTAGTATAGACAACTTGAAATACCAAGGAATTGAATGGAAAGGATGTGGCTAATGAACGTGTATTGGAAATGAACCACATGCATGACCTAAGGCAAAGGTGAATAATGATGAGCTGAAAGCTGCAGTGGAAGAGAACCCATCTCAACCCACGTGTAAATTGGCAGCAAAGTTTGATGTCATTACTCCAACAATACTGGACCATTTGAAGCAAATTGGCAGGACAAAGAAGCTAAATAGATGCATTATGCATGAGTTAGATGAGTGTCAGAGAAGAAATTTTCTCAAAACTTGCCTTTCTTTGCTGTCATGTTATAAAGGTAAACAATTTCTACACCTTAGTGTTACTTGTGATGAAAATGGATCCTTTTTGACAATTGCACCTGCTTGCCATAATGGTTGGATAAAGTACTATCCAGTATAACTACCTGAAAACTTAAAAATCAATTATCATGGATATCAGCTGATATCAGTAACGGAGACAGACCAATCTTCTTAACACAACACTCAACCACATGTTGCACAAACTACAGAAGCTGGATTTGAAAACTCTCTATTATTACAATACTCACAAGACCTTGCACAAAGTGACTACCACTCCTTCCAGGCATTGGACCACTTCTTTCAAGGAAAAATATTCAATTTTCAACAAGCTGTGGAAAATGCTTTCCATGATTTCATCACCACTCACTTTCCAGGCTTCTATGCTGCTTCCATAAGCAAGATGTTAAGATGGCAAAACCGTGCTGAAAGTTTAGGCACATAGTTTGATTAATTAATTGTACTGCTTCCTGTTTGATATATAAAAAAATTAACTTTTGAGAACTAAGTAATTTGAAATGAACTGCGAGGTAATGTTTCTGTTTGCCCCAATTGCTTTCTTTCTTCCTTCTGGTCTCCAAAAATGCTTACATCAGACCATTCGGTTTTATCCCATTGGTCTTGAGCCTCCATGTTTTTCTGTTTTTTCTTTTTTTCTTTGTTGATCCTTTTCGAAAATCTCCTTTCTTAGTCTCTCACTTTATTTTTTGTGGCTACAAAAGAATAACTGAGATTGGGTAACTAATAAAAAAAAAATTCATTAGCTCACCATTCTGGATGGCTTAGATGTTCAAGACTGGGTAACTGTATCTGGAGAGGGCCAAAGGCTGCTTCTGCTGATGGTGGAAGGTGAAGAAGAGCAGAGATCACATAAGGAGAAAGAGAGAGGGGGAAATTCCAGGCTCTTTTTATCAATGAGCTCACACAGAAATGAACGGCATGAGAAGTCACTCATCCCCAAGAGAGGATATTAATTTATTGATGATGGCTCTGGCCCTATAACCTAACACCTTCTACTAAGTGTAACCTCTCAAGACTGCCACCCTGGAGATTAAATTTTGAAGTGAGGTTTGATGAGAATAAATATCCAAACCATAGCATCAGTTTAGATAATTACTATATCTTTATCTATATTCAAATCACCTACTGCTTTTTTAAAATTCCAATTTTTTCTATTGAGTGAAATCAATATTTTTAATTTTTTTGCATTCCACCCCAAATCTAAGCATGTTTAACTTTGTCTTAAAAGACATAATATAATATGCACATAACTGATTTAAAGAATTGATTCAGTCCAATCGCTAAATCATCTTGAAGTTGGAATGTGTTGATTGCCATTTGAGGTTTGATAAAATAATTTTGTTCTTCGTATATATAATGATGTTAAATTTAACCCTGAATACTTTGAATAAATAAAATTTTATGTGCATTCTGGGTACTTTCATAACACTCTGAAGAACATTATTTTTGTTTTTATTATTTATTCATTTTTCTATATAAATCCATTAATAACCCAGGTTGGTTCTTGCCTTCTGTGAGTGATGGTTCTAATCTCAGTTCAGTTTTGAGACGTTTTGCTATTCTGCTTGGAATATATTACTTGCAAGAGTTATTCCGGGCTTAATGGTGACATTGCCATTGTTTAAATATTTATTTTTCAAAGCCTTTGCTTTGGCTTCGGCCTTGCTTATTGTGTGTCTTTCAGGGTAAATATGTGGCTTGGATGGTGTTTCACATATTAGCTCAATCTTCAAAGCTTTCACAGCACCGTTTTGGAGTGTAATGTATGCTCAGTGGTGACTGTTAGATTTGTGTTGGTTGATACATAAAATCAAAGAAAACCATTCTCGAGTTGCCTCTCTTCCTGGATCCCTGCCTTTTACTTTCTAGGAAACGGGAGCCTTTTCCTTACCCTCTGTCCAGAGACATAGAGTATATACATCAATGTTTTAGCTATCTCTGCCGTTGTTGCCATGAGGAGCAATATGACTGGACTCCATATTTTGGACAAAGTTACAAAAGCTAAAATTAAAGTAATAATAATAATCATAACATAGAAATTCATCCCTTTGCAGCTTGCTTCTTTAACTTTTAAGTCTCCTTCATAAGCTGCCCACTTAAGATTAACTTCTTGAAGTCCTTGGTTCATTGCCAGGATTTTGGTTTTCATCAGCAGGGGACATAGGCTTTGGTGCACAGGCCTCATCTTGCTATAACAGAATGGGAACCAGGCCCCTTTTCTTTATACCCAAATTATTTGCCAGGTATGACACCAAAGCTCTACTTCTGAGTAGAGAGCATCTCCCCTCACTTCTTTCCTTCACATCCACTTCTGCCAGGTCTGTAGAGAAGTTGACATTTATTTCCATCTCTACTGTGACTAGTGAGCTCACCTATGTCCATCACCAGCCAAGTGTCAGCTTTCTTTTCCTTCATCCAGTGATCATAAAGTGACCCTACCTACTCTGAAATACATTGTGCTTACTTACACTTTCACTGCATTCTCTTACCAACACCAGCACGGTATTTGATGTTTTTGCTCACATGATTCAGACAAGTTTAGGAGCCTGTCACAGGTTCTACGAGTGGAATTTCTAGTAGTCTGGGTCATGTCTGAATATCCCCTCTGAAGTATAGGGCAGATTACCACATTTCACATCTTCTAAAATGAGGAAAGATACGTTAGGCTGAGTAACAGGCCCCCAGGATGCCTATACTCCAACCCAAACAATTGGTGGCTATGTTGCTATATGTGACAGAAGTGTTTTGCAGATAGAATCAAAGTTAAAATCCTGTCCAATGTAATCATGTGAGTATTAAAGAACCTTTGATAGCTGTGGAGAAGAAAGAGAAATGTGATGTGGAAACAGAATTGGAAAGATGCAAGTTTGCTGATTTTACAGATGGAGGGAGGAGTCCAAGAACCAAGGAATGTGAATATTTTATGGACTCTGGAAACAGAAAAAACAATGCGTTTGTCCCCTCCCCCGAGCATCCAGAAAGTACTGCAGCCCTGACAACACCCTGATTGTAGGTCAGTAAGACCTGCTTCAGACGACTGACCTATGGAACTGTAAGATAATAAAGTGTGTTGTTTTAAAGTTTGTAACAATTTGTTGCAACTACAATAGAAAATCCAAAACAATCTAAAGAAGAGAGCTGGTAGACCTCTTGTGTTTCTGGTGACCTCCTTTGATCCAGGACTTCTGCCCTCTAGCACTCACTGGGCTCTTGCAAGATCATGTGGGTTCTGTAGCTGTTTTTCTGTATAGATACAGTGCTGTTTTCTGTATCTTGAGCAGGTTCAAAATCAGATTATGCTGTGGCTTAACCCTTCTTTTTGGTGTAGTGCAGGCATCAGAAAACATTTTTCTGTAAAAGACTACATAGCAAATATTTAGGCTTTGTGGGCCAAAAGGAAAACTCAAGGATTAATAAGCAGGTATTTATTTGTGTATAACCATTCAAATTTAATTTCTCTTGAATATAACCATTGAAAATGTAAAATTTATTCTTAGATTGTACAGCATACACAAAAAGGCTGCAGCCAGATTTATTATGGGAGCTATAGTTTGCTGACCCCTGGCATAGTGGGGGCGGGGAACGTGGACAGTTGCAGAGGTGAGACTTTTGCATCTTGTCCTGGAATGGGGGCATGCTAGTCCTAAGGAAAGGACACGGTCACTCCTGCTGACTTACAGTGTCCAGGGGCCTAGGGATCAAAAATTTTAAGTGAACAACTGAGATGATGTCATTTCATGTCACAGGCTCCCATTCTATCCCAGCCAGGGCCTTGATCTTGGCCTAGAACAGCTTCCCAGTCTGACCTTTTTCAGAGCCCTGCAAATGGCCTGCTAATACAGCGATTAAGACTGCAGGCTTTTTCTTAGCTTTCTGTGTACTCCATTTGAAAGTGATTAGGATCTTTTAGGACTACAAGGAAAGCCCTCTGGACTTCTCACTTAGATTTTAATTGGAAGAGTGAGGAAAGCATCTAGAATATTTTTGGCAGGCAATACATCTTGAATACATCAAATTTTCTCCAATGAGAACAGCTTTCTAACATCCAATATGTGAGTAAGCCTCTAAATTCACCAATATAATCTCATTTAAAAAAAATTCATGATGTTAATTAGGACACATTTTTTTTCTTGAGATATAGAAAGCAGATGTTTTTGTTTTAGTTGGTCCCTGCAGGATGCCAGGCTTAGGAACTAGATTCCTGATTGGGGCAATCCATCACCCCGAGGGTGTAGATTAAGCTAAGTACATATAACATTTCATACTCTCTACAGTGAAGCATTTTAATGTAACTTATAAACAACTCTTCTCCAGTAAATATTTCAATATTTTTTCTTTTAAAAAGACATACAGCTGTTACACACCTATAGAAATTAAAAATTAAAAATATTTCCCCTGCTAAAATATTTTCAAAATCAACAACTATTAATAATTCTTCAGTAACAGGTAATATTTTTTAAACCATATTTATACTTCTCTCCTAATCATTTCCTAACTGTGTCCTGGTCAGTCCAAACTATAGACTTAGTGGTACAGACAGAAGAAGGAATCCCTTACTCAGAAGTCTGCCACAGCAGCATAGTGGATTATATATAACATGTTATATATATAAAATCTATCTATATAAATATATTCATAGATAGATAGGTAGATCTACAGTGGCATGAGGAGCCTCCTAGGAGCATTTGCATTGTGGAAACCCCAGATTATTTTGTTTCCTCAGGCCCAGCATTGACAGCCTCTTTCTGTAGTTAGTATTTCTGACTTATCTCCATATTCACTTTGTAACCAATTTATATATGAAAATTGTGACCTATTATGTGTATTAAACATAGTAACTGCTATGTCAATTGTATTTAACTCATTCTAGTTATGAGCTTGAGGCCTCATGAAATGTATATAACTTACATGTGTTTTTACCATTAATACCTAAGGAACTGCGTGGACCTCAAGTAAAAATTTTGATTTTTTTTCTAGCGTGGCCATCAATATGTTAAATATCCTTTACTGAAATTTCTAGTACATTTTTCTTCACTGATATTAGCTATCTTATAAGGGGAAACTTGCAGAAATATGACCAAGTTATGAAACTCATATGTCCATAAATTTAACATTGGTGTGTTTTAACATTTAAATTTCTTTTAGTATCTGACTATTTAGTGGATGGAATATGTTGGAGGTTTGCATTTGTACTAATTGGTCTTAATTGCATGGTCTGAAATTTCATTACAATTTTGTAAACCTAGGGCCAAAAGAATTATTATCTGCCTACCAGCAAAAATACAGCTAAATGCTTTGGTTTACTCATAGCTTTAAACAGGTAAAACAGAACCATATTTCTGTTTAAGTCAAAACAGTGTTTGAATAGAGTATCTTTCAGGTAAGTATATAGCATTTTTCTATATAACACTTGCATATAAATTGAAGATATTATAGCTTGAATTATGTGTGGGGACTGGAGAGAAAGGGACTAAGGATTAGGGTTTATGAAAATGTCCTTGCTTAGAAAAGATATATGCTAAAGTTATTTAAGGTTAAAGCAGACTGTTAAGTCACATTAAGTTGAATGAGCAACTGGGAGTAACTCCTAGTCTTTGCTACAATTGCTGACAGGAATGATTACAAAAATTAGGTTAAGTTTGCATGATAAAAGTGAGTCTGGTCAATGGTAATCATATAACCTGATTGTACAGAGAGCCTCTAATACTGGAAAAGCACGCAACACTTGGCAAACTGTATGTTTTTATAATAAATCTTTCAAGTCAGTCAGTCCAATCAATTCATTCCTTGAACCTAGAGTACGTGTAAGAGCAGCATAAGAGCTGCCAAGAAGGGAATCAGGGGAATAGTATTAAGAACTGATATCCAGAATGGTCAGAAGCAATCAAATAAAATCAAGTAGGGTTAACACTTTCTAGAAAACTTTGCTTCCCCCCCCCACACTTTTGCCTTCTCTTTCTCTCTTAAACACAAAATAAGTTTTCAAAACAACATTGATTTTTCTTTACATCTCTAACCTTCATTTTACAAACAAGTGATTACATGTCTCCAGAATTTGTACTGATGCAAAGCATTAAGTTAGGAAGCCTGCATGTTTGGAAGCAACCTCTGTGCAGAATGAAAATTTTTGATAGCAATAAAGTTGATAAGTGTGCTAAAACATATTTTACAATGTGGAATGTTCCAATAGCACCCCAGATTTAATCAAATATTAATGAGCCAGTTAAGATTTTATAGAAGAATAAATGAAAACCAACAAAAACCATTTGTGAACAAAGTGAGAGAAAGTTCCAAAGTAATGCATGTTTTTAGTGAGTAAAAGCAAATAGGGTTGTAACACCAGAGACTGTATTATAGAGAAAACAATAAAAGTATAATAGTACTTTCAAAACTTTTTCTTCAGAATAGCCTCAGTACCAAAATAGAGTGAATGGTCTCCTCAGCAAACATTGAGCATTGTGGGCATTTGCTCTCTCGGAATGAGAAGCAATATCTTGTTTCTAATGAAAATGAAAGGCATCATATATAATCTATAAAATAAACTTTATATATAAACACTTTACATGCTTAATATTCAATTAATGAATGCTTCTTGAAGATGTTTCATGTTTGTCCTAAGGTTTCACATCTTAATCTAAAAAAGCTTCAGGAACTTCTGAAAGCAATAGAGATGTCTTTGATAGAGGAAAAGGGGCAAAGTGTTCCAAGGAATGATGATGTTCTCAAATATGGCCCTACTGGAATTCCACTTGAAATCAGTCTTGTGGGTCACAGTGACAGAGATCCACTTTTTCTATTGGCGCTGTCTGTACCTTTCATAAATACCTTCCCAATTTTTTTCCTCCCATCCCTATTTCCTGTGTGCCTTCCCCTATCATTCTTTTTCTGAGAAGATTCAGAAAATGGGCAATCAAAAAAAAAAAAAGTCTCTGCTGTTCCATTCGTTCCGCCCTGCCCCCATAAAAAGCTAATATTTTCAGGTTGACTGAAAGTTTAACTTTGTTATTTTTTTTTAAAGAAAATCCAGCATGACATGGCACGTGTTCGT